>CAXHKU010000376.1:0-26641 GCA_964017125.1 Flabesymbios commensalis
TGATTAATTACTGCAAAAGATATTAATGAGATTGGTGTGAAATTTGATTGAGTATTATTAAAAGTTATTCATTTAGACGTCAATTCAAACGTCAATTCTCAACGTTTACCATGTAGTTTTGCAGGCAACATTGGCCGTTATTACGGCAACTTCCCTGTAAATTTGGCGAAGTTTGATTAATTACTGCAAAAGTCATTAATGAGATTGGTGTGAAATTTGATTGAGTATTATTAAAAGTTATTCATTTAGACGTCAATTCAAACGTCAATTCTCAACCGTTTGCCATGTAGTTTTGCAGGCAACATTGGTCGTTATTACGGCAACTTCCCTGTAAATTTGGCGAAGTTTGATTAATTACTGCAAAAGTTATTAATGAGATTGGTGTGAAATTTGATTGAGTATTATTAAAAGTTATTCATTTTAGACGACAATTTAGGCGTCAACTCTCAACCGTTTTCCATGTAGTTTTGCAGGCAACATCTGCTGTTATTACGGCAACTTTCCTGTAAATTTGGCGAAGTTTGATTAATTACTGCAAAAGTTATTAATGAGATTGGTGTGAAATTTGATTGATTATTATTAAAAGTTATTCATTTTAGACGTCAATTCAGACGTCAATTATAAACCGTTTCCATGTAGTTTTGCAGGCAACATCGGCTGTTATTACGGCAACTTCTCTGTAAATTTGGCGAAGTTTGATTAATTACTGCAAAAGTTATTAATGAGATTGGTGTGAAAATTGATTGAGTTTTATTAAAAGTTATTCATTTAGACGTTAATTCAGACGTCAATTCTCAACCGTTCTCGATGTAGTTTTGCAGGCACCATCGGCTAGTATTACGGCAACTTCCCTGTATATTTGGCGAAGTTTGATTAATTACTGCAAAAGTTATTAATGAGATTGGTTTGAAATTTGATTGAGTATTATCAAAAGTTATTCATTTAGACGTCAATTCAGACGTCAATTCTATACCGTTTTCGATGTAGTTTTGCAGGCACCATCGGCTGGTATTACGGCAACTTCCGTGTAAATTTGGCGAAGTTTGATTTATGATTGCAGAAGTTATCAATGAGCTTGGTGTGAAATTTGATTGACTATTACTAAAAGTTATTCATTTAGACGTCAATTCAAACGTCAATTCTCAACCGTTTGCCATGTAGTTTTGCAGGCAACATTGGCTGTTATTACGGCAACTTCCCTGTAAATTTGGCGAAGTTTGATTAATTACTGCAAAAGTTATTAATGAGATTGGTGTGAAATTTGATTGAGTATTATTAAAAGTTATTCATTTTAGACGTCAATTCAGACGTCAATTCTCAACCGTTTTCCATGTAGTTTTGCAGGCAACATCGGCTGTTATTACGGCAACTTTCCTGTAAATGTGGCGAAGTTTGATTAATTACTGCAAAAGTTATTAATGAGATTGGTTTGAAATCTGATTGAGTATTATTAAAAGTTATTCATTTAGACGTCAATTCAGACGTCAATTCTAAACCGTTTTCGATGTAGTTTTGCAGGCACCATCGGCTGGTATTACGGCAACTTCCATGTAAATTTGGCGAAGTTTGATTTATTATTGCAGAAGTTATTAATGAGCTTGGTGTGAAATTTGATTGACTATTACTAAAAGTTATTCATTTAGACGTCAATTCTCAACCGTTTTCCATGTAATTTTGCAGGCACAATCGGCTGGCATTACGGCAACTGCCCTGTAAATTTGGCGAAGTTTGATTAATTACTGCAAAAGTCATTAATGATATTGGTGTGAAATTTGATTGAGTATTATTAAAAGTTATTCATTTAGACGTCAATTCAAACGTCAATTCTCAACCGTTTGCCATGTAGTTTTGCAGGCAACATTGGCCGTTATTACGGCAACTTCCCTGTAAATTTGGCGAAGTTTGATTAATTACTGCAAAAGTTATTAATGAGATTGGTGTGAAATTTGATCGAGTATTATTAAAAGTTATTCATTTTAGACGACAATTTAGGCGTCAATTCTCAACCGTTTTCCATGTAGTTTTGCAGGCAACATCGGCTGTTATTACGGCAACTTTCCTGTAAATTTGGCGAAGTTTGATTAATTACTGCAAAAGTTATTAATGAGATTGGTGTGAAATTTGATTGAGTATTATTAAAAGTGATTCATTTTAGACGTCAATTCAGACGTCAATTATAAACCGTTTCCCATGTAGTTTTGCAGGCAACATCGGCTGTTATTACGGCAATTTCTCTGTAAATTTGGCGAAGTTTGATTAATTACTGCAAAAGTTATTAATGAGATTGGTGTGAAAATTGATTGAGTTTTATTAAAAGTTATTCATTTAGACGTTAATTTAGACGTCAATTCTCAACCGTTCTCGATGTAGTTTTGCAGGCACCATTGGCTAGTATTACGGCAACTTCCCTGTATATTTGGCGAAGTTTTATTAATTACTGCAAAAGTTATTAATGAGATTGGTTTGAAATTTGATTGATTATTATTAAAAGTTATTCATTTAGAAGTCAATTCAGACGTCAATTCTATACCGTTTTCGATGTAGTTTTGCAGGCACCATCGGCTGGTATTACGGCAACTTCCGTGTAAATTTGGCGAAGTTTGATTTATTATTGCAGAAGTTATTAATGAGCTTGGTGTGAAATTTGATTGACTATTACTAAAAGTTATTCATTTAGACGTCAATTCAAACGTCAATTCTCAACCGTTTGCCATGTAGTTTTGCAGGCAACATTGGCTGTTATTACGGCAACTTCCCTGTAAATTTGGCGAAGTTTGATTAATTACTGCAAAAGTTATTAATGAGATTGGTGTGAAAATTGATTGAGTTTTATTAAAAGTTATTCATTTAGACGTCAATTCAGACGTCAATTCTCAACCGTTTTCCATGTAGTTTTGCAGGCAACATCGGATGTTATTACGGCAACTTTCCTGTAAATTTGGCGAAGTTTGATTAATTACTGCAAAAGTTATTAATGAGATTGGTTTGAAATCTGATTGAGTATTATTAAAAGTTATTCATTTAGACGTCAATTCAGACGTCAATTCTAAACCGTTTTCGATGTAGTTTTGCAGGCACCATCGGCTGGTATTACGGCAACTTCCGTGTAAATTTGGCGAAGTTTGATTTATTATTGCAGAAGTTATTAATGAGCTTGGTGTGAAATTTGATTGACTATTACTAAAAGTTATTCATTTAGACGTCAATTCTCAACCGTTTTCCATGTAATTTTGCAGGCACAATCGGCTGGCATTACGGCAACTGCCCTGTAAATTTAGCGAAGTTTGATTAATTACTGCAAAAGTCATTAATGAGATTGGTGTGAAATTTGATTCAGTATTATTAAAAAGTTATTCATTTAGACGTCAATTCAAACGTCAATTCTCAACCGTTTGCCATGTAGTTTTGCAGGCAACATTGGCCGTTATTACGGCAACTTCCCTGTAAATTTGGCGAAGTTTGATTAATTACTGCAAAAGTTATTAATGAGATTGGTGTGAAATTTGATTGAGTATTATTAAAAGTTATTCATTTTAGACGACAATTTAGGCGTCAATTCTCAACCGTTTTCCATGTAGTTTTGCAGGCAGCATCGGCTGTTATTACGGCAACTTTCCTGTAAATTTGGCGAAGTTTGATTAATTACTGCAAAAGTTATTAATGAGATTTGTGTGAAATTTGATTGAGTATTATTAAAAGTTATTCATTTTAGACGTCAATTCAGACGTCAATTATCAACCGTTTCCCATGTAGTTTTGCAGGCAACATCGGCTGTTATTACGGCAACTTTCCTGTAAATTTGGCGAAGTTTGATTAATTACTGCAAAAGTTATTAATGAGATTGGTTTGAAATCTGATTGAGTATTATTAAAAGTTATTCATTTAGACGTCAATTCAGACGTCAATTCTAAACCGTTTTAGATGTAGTTTTGCAGGCACCATCGGCTGGTATTACGGCAACTTCCGTGTAAATTTGGCGAAGTTTGATTTATTATTGCAGAAGTTATTAATGAGCTTGGTGTGAAATTTGATTGACTATTACTAAAAATTATTCATTTAGACGTCAATTCAGACGTCAATTCTCAACCGTTTTCCATGTAATTTTGCAGACAACATTGGCCGTTATTACGGCAACTTCCCTGTAAATTTGGCGAAGTTTGAATAATTACTGCAAAAGTTATTAATGAGATTGGTGTGAAATTTGATTGAGTATTATTAAAAGTTATTCATTTTGGACGACAATTTAGGCGTCAATTCTCCACCATTTCCATGTAGTTTTGCAGGCAACATCGGCTGTTATTACGGCAACTTTCCTGTAAATTTGGCGAAGTTTGATTAATTACTGCAAAAGTTATTAATGAGATTGGTGTGAAATTTGATTGAGTATTATTAAAAGTTATTCATTTTAGACGTCAATTCAGACGTCAATTCTCAACCGTTTTCCATGTAGTTTTGCAGGCAACATCGGCTGTTATTACGGCAACTTTCCTGCAAATGTGGCGAAGTTTGATTAATTACTGCAAAAGTTATTAATGAGATTGGTTTGAAATCTGATTGAGTATTATTAAAAGTTATTCATTTAGACGTCAATTCAGACGTCAATTCTAAACCGTTTTCGATGTAGTTTTGCAGGCACCATCGGCTGGTATTACGGCAACTTCCATGTAAATTTGGCGAAGTTTGATTTATTATTGCAGAAGTTATTAATGAGCTTGGTGTGAAATTTGATTGACTATTACTAAAAGTTATTCATTTAGACGTCAATTCTCAACCGTTTTCCATGTAATTTTGCAGGCACAATCGGCTGGCATTACGGCAACTGCCCTGTAAATTTGGCGAAGTTTGATTAATTACTGCAAAAGTCATTAATGATATTGGTGTGAAATTTGATTGAGTATTATTAAAAGTTATTCATTTTAGACGACAATTTAGGCGTCAATTCTCAACCGTTTTCCATGTAGTTTTGCAGGCAACATCGGCTGTTATTACGGCGACTTTCCTGTAAATTTGGCGAAGTTTGATTAATTACTGCAAAAGTTATTAATGAGATTGGTGTGAAATTTGATTGAGTATATTAAAAGTTATTCATTTTAGACGACAATTTAGGCGTCAATTCTCAACCGTTTTCCATGTAGTTTTGCAGGCAACATCGGCTGTTATTACGGCAACTTTCCTGTGAATTTGGCGAAGTTTGATTAATTACTGCAAAAGTTATTAATGAGATTGGTGTGAAATTTGATTGAGTATTATTAAAAGTGATTCATTTTAGACGTCAATTCAGACGTCAATTATAAACCGTTTCCAATGTAGTTTTGCAGGCAACATCGGCTGTTATTACGGCAATTTCTCTGTAAATTTGGCGAAGTTTGATTAATTACTGCAAAAGTTATTAATGAGATTGGTGTGAAAATTGATTGAGTTTTATTAAAAGTTATTCATTTAGACGTTAATTTAGACGTCAATTCTCAACCGTTCTCGATGTAGTTTTGCAGGCACCATTGGCTAGTATTAGTTATTCATTTTAGACGTCAATTCAGACGTCAATTCTCAACCGTTTCCCATGTAGTTTTGCAGGCAACATCGGCTGTTATTACGGCAACTTCTCTGTAAATTTGGCGAAGTTTGATTAATTACTGCAAAAGTTATTAGTGAGATTGTTGTGAAAATTGATTGAGTATTATTAAAAGCTATTCATTTAGACGTCAATTCAGGCGTCAATTCTCAACCGTTCCCGATGTGGTTTTGCAGGCACCATCGGCTGGTATTACGGCAACTTCCCTGTATATTTGGCGAAGTTTGATTAATTACTGCAAAAGTTATTAATGAGATTGGTTTGAAATTTGATTGAGTATTATTAAAAGTTATTCATTTAGACGTCAATTCAGACGTCAATTCTAAACCGTTTTCGATGTAGTTTTGCAGGCACCATCGGCTGGTATTACGGCAACTTCCGTGCAAATTTGGCGAAATTTGATTTATTATTGCAGAAGTTATTAATGAGCTTGGTGTGAAATTTGATTGACAATTACTAACAGTTATTCATTTTAGACGTCAATTCAGACGTCAATTCTCAACCGTTTCCCATGTAGTTTTGCAGGCAACATCGGCTGTTATTACGGCAACTTCTCTGTAAATTTGGCGAAGTTTGATTAAAAACTGCAAAAGTTATTAGTGAGATTGGTGTGAAAATTGATTGAGTATTATTAAAAGCTATTCATTTAGACGTCAATTCAGGCGTCAATTCTCAACCGTTCCCGATGTGGTTTTGCAGGCACCATTGGCTGGTATTACGGCAACTTCCCTGTATATTTGGCGAAGTTTGATTAATTACTGCAAAAGTTATTAATGAGATTGGTTTGAAATTTGATTGAGTATTATTAAAAGTTATTCATTTAGACGTCAATTCAGACGTCAATTCTAAACCGTTTTCGATGTAGTTTTGCAGGCACCATCGGCTGGTATTACGGCAACTTCCGTGTAAATTTGGCGAAATTTGATTTATTATTGCAGAAGTTATTAATGAGCTTGGTGTGAAATTTGATTGACTATTACTAACAGTTATTCATTTAGACGTCAATTCAGACGTCAATTCTCAACCGTTTTCCATGTAATTTTGCAGGCACCATCGGCTGGCATTACGGCAACTGCCCTGTAAATTTGGCGAAGTTTAATTAATTACTGCAAAAGTCATTAATGAGATTGGTGTGAAATTTGATTGAGTATTATTAAAAGTTATTCATTTAGACGTCAATTCAAACGTCAATTCTCAACCGTTTGCCATGTAGTTTTGCAGGCAACATTGGCTTGTATTACGGCAACTTCCGTGTAAATTTGGCGAAGTTTGATTTATTATTGCAGAAGTTATTAATGAGCTTGGTGTGAAATTTGATTGAGTATTATTAAAAGTTATTCATTTAGACGTCAATTCAGACGTCAATTCTCAACCGTTTCCCATGTAGTTTTGCAGGCAACATCGGCTGTTATTACGGCAACTTCTCTGTAAATTTGGCGAAGTTTGATTAATTACTGCAAAAGTTATTAATGAGATTGGTGTGAAAATTGATTGAGTATTATTAAAAGCTATTCATTTAGACGTCAATTCAGGCGTCAATTCTCAACCGTTCCCGATGTAGTTTTGCAGGCACCATCGGCTGGTATTACGGCAACTTCCCTGTATATTTTGCGAAGTTTGATTAATTACTGCAAAAGTTATTAATGAGATTGGTGTGAAATTTGATTGAGTATTATTAAAAGTTATTCATTTTAGACGACAATTTAGGCGTCAATTCTCAACCGTTTTCCATGTAGTTTTGCAGGCAACATCGGCTGTTATTACGGCAACTTTCCTGTGAATTTGGCGAAGTTTGATTAATTACTGCAAAAGTTATTAATGAGATTGGTGTGAAATTTGATTGAGTATTATTAAAAGTGATTCATTTTAGACGTCAATTCAGACGTCAATTATAAACCGTTTCCCATGTAGTTTTGCAGGCAACATCGGCTGTTATTACGGCAATTTCTCTGTAAATTTGGCGAAGTTTGATTAATTACTGCAAAAGTTATTAATGAGATTGGTGTGAAAATTGATTGAGTTTTATTAAAAGTTATTCATTTAGACGTTAATTTAGACGTCAATTCTCAACCGTTCTCGATGTAGTTTTGCAGGCACCATTGGCTAGTATTAGTTATTCATTTTAGACGTCAATTCAGACGTCAATTCTCAACCGTTTCCCATGTAGTTTTGCAGGCAACATCGGCTGTTATTACGGCAACTTCTCTGTAAATTTGGCGAAGTTTGATTAATTACTGCAAAAGTTATTAGTGAGATTGTTGTGAAAATTGATTGAGTATTATTAAAAGCTATTCATTTAGACGTCAATTCAGGCGTCAATTCTCAACCGTTCCCGATGTGGTTTTGCAGGCACCATCGGCTGGTATTACGGCAACTTCCCTGTATATTTGGCGAAGTTTGATTAATTACTGCAAAAGTTATTAATGAGATTGGTTTGAAATTTGATTGAGTATTATTAAAAGTTATTCATTTAGACGTCAATTCAGACGTCAATTCTAAACCGTTTTCGATGTAGTTTTGCAGGCACCATCGGCTGGTATTACGGCAACTTCCGTGTAAATTTGGCGAAATTTGATTTATTATTGCAGAAGTTATTAATGAGCTTGGTGTGAAATTTGATTGACAATTACTAACAGTTATTCATTTTAGACGTCAATTCAGACGTCAATTCTCAACCGTTTCCCATGTAGTTTTGCAGGCAACATCGGCTGTTATTACGGCAACTTCTCTGTAAATTTGGCGAAGTTTGATTAATTACTGCAAAAGTTATTAGTGAGATTGGTGTGAAAATTGATTGAGTATTATTAAAAGCTATTCATTTAGACGTCAATTCAGGCGTCAATTCTCAACCGTTCCCGATGTGGTTTTGCAGGCACCATTGGCTGGTATTACGGCAACTTCCCTGTATATTTGGCGAAGTTTGATTAATTACTGCAAAAGTTATTAATGAGATTGGTTTGAAATTTGATTGAGTATTATTAAAAGTTATTCATTTAGACGTCAATTCAGACGTCAATTCTAAACCGTTTTCGATGTAGTTTTGCAGGCACCATCGGCTGGTATTACGGCAACTTCCGTGTAAATTTGGCGAAATTTGATTTATTATTGCAGAAGTTATTAATGAGCTTGGTGTGAAATTTGATTGACTATTACTAACAGTTATTCATTTAGACGTCAATTCAGACGTCAATTCTCAACCGTTTTCCATGTAATTTTGCAGGCACCATCGGCTGGCATTACGGCAACTGCCCTGTAAATTTGGCGAAGTTTAATTAATTACTGCAAAAGTCATTAATGAGATTGGTGTGAAATTTGATTGAGTATTATTAAAAGTTATTCATTTAGACGTCAATTCAAACGTCAATTCTCAACCGTTTGCCATGTAGTTTTGCAGGCAACATTGGCTTGTATTACGGCAACTTCCGTGTAAATTTGGCGAAGTTTGATTTATTATTGCAGAAGTTATTAATGAGCTTGGTGTGAAATTTGATTGAGTATTATTAAAAGTTATTCATTTAGACGTCAATTCAGACGTCAATTCTCAACCGTTTCCCATGTAGTTTTGCAGGCAACATCGGCTGTTATTACGGCAACTTCTCTGTAAATTTGGCGAAGTTTGATTAATTACTGCAAAAGTTATTAATGAGATTGGTGTGAAAATTGATTGAGTATTATTAAAAGCTATTCATTTAGACGTCAATTCAGGCGTCAATTCTCAACCGTTCCCGATGTAGTTTTGCAGGCACCATCGGCTGGTATTACGGCAACTTCCCTGTATATTTTGCGAAGTTTGATTAATTACTGCAAAAGTTATTAATGACATTGGTTTGAAATTTGATTGAGTATTATTAAAAGTTATTCATTTAGACGTCAATTCAGACGTCAATTCTCAACCGTTTTCCATGTAATTTTGCAGGCACCATCGGCTGGCATTACGGCAACTGCCCTGTGAATTTGGCGAAGTTTGATTAATTACTGCAAAAGTTATTAATGAGATTGGTGTGAAATTTGATTGAGTATTATTAAAAGTTATTCATTTTAGACGTCAATTCAGACGTCAATTCTCAACCGTTTGCCATGTAGTTTTGCAGGCAACATTGGCTGTTATTATGGCAACTTCCCTTTAAATTTGGCGAAGTTTGATTAATTACTGCAAAAGTTATTAATGAGATTGGTGTGAAATTTGATTGAGTATTATTAAAAGTTATTCATTTTAGACGTCAATTCAGACGTCAATTCTCAACCGTTTCCCATGTAGTTTTGCAGGCAACATCGGCTGTTATTACGGCAACTTCTCTGTAAATTTGGCGAAGTTTGATTAATTACTGCAAAAGTTATTAGTGAGATTGGTGTGAAAATTGATTGAGTATTATTAAAAGCTATTCATTTAGACGTCAATTCAGGCGTCAATTCTCAACCGTTCCCGATGTGGTTTTGCAGGCACCATCGGCTGGTATTACGGCAACTTCCCTGTATATTTGGCGAAGTTTGATTAAATACTGCAAAAGTTATTAATGAGATTGGTTTGAAATTTGATTGAGTATTATTAAAAGTTATTCATTTAGACGTCAATTCAGACGTCAATTCTAAACTGTTTTCGATGTAGTTTTGCAGGCACCATCGGCTGGTATTACGGCAACTTCCGTGTAAATTTGGCGAAATTTGATTTATTATTGCAGAAGTTATTAATGAGCTTGGTGTGAAATTTGATTGACTATTACTAACAGTTATTCATTTAGACGTCAATTCAGACGTCAATTCTCAACCGTTTTCCATGTAATTTTGCAGGCACCATCGGCTGGCATTACGGCAACTGCCCTGTAAATTTGGCGAAGTTTAATTAATTACTGCAAAAGTCATTAATGAGATTGGTGTGAAATTTGATTGAGTATTATTAAAAGTTATTCATTTAGACGTCAATTCAAACGTCAATTCTCAACCGTTTGCCATGTAGTTTTGCAGGCAACATTGGCTTGTATTACGGCAACTTCCGTGTAAATTTGGCGAAGTTTGATTTATTATTGCAGAAGTTATTAATGAGCTTGGTGTGAAGTTTGATTGAGTATTATTAAAAGTTATTCATTTAGACGTCAATTCAGACGTCAATTCTCAACCGTTTCCCATGTAGTTTTGCAGGCAACATCGGCTGTTATTACGGCAACTTCTCTGTAAATTTGGCGAAGTTTGATTAATTACTGCAAAAGTTATTAATGAGATTGGTTTGAAATTTGATTGAGTATTATTAAAAGTTATTCATTTAGACGTCAATTCAGACGTCAATTCTAAACCGTTTTCGATGTAGTTTTGCAGGCACCATCGTCTGGTATTACGGCAACTTCCGTGTAAATTTGGCGAAATTTGATTTATTATTGCAGAAGTTATTAATGAGCTTGGTGTGAAATTTGATTGACAATTACTAACAGTTATTCATTTTAGACGTCAATTCAGACGTCAATTCTCAACCGTTTCCCATGTAGTTTTGCAGGCAACATCGGCTGTTATTACGGCAACTTCTCTGTAAATTTGGCGAAGTTTGATTAATTACTGCAAAAGTTATTAGTGAGATTGGTGTGAAAATTGATTGAGTATTATTAAAAGCTATTCATTTAGACGTCAATTCAGGCGTCAATTCTCAACCGTTCCCGATGTGGTTTTGCAGGCACCATTGGCTGGTATTACGGCAACTTCCCTGTATATTTGGCGAAGTTTGATTAATTACTGCAAAAGTTATTAATGAGATTGGTTTGAAATTTGATTGAGTATTATTAAAAGTTATTCATTTAGACGTCAATTCAGACGTCAATTCTAAACCGTTTTCGATGTAGTTTTGCAGGCACCATCGGCTGGTATTACGGCAACTTCCGTGTAAATTTGGCGAAATTTGATTTATTATTGCAGAAGTTATTTATGAGCTTGGTGTGAAATTTGATTGACTATTACTAACAGTTATTCATTTAGACGTCAATTCAGACGCCAATTCTCAACCGTTTTCCATGTAATTTTGCAGGCACCATCGGCTGGCATTACGGCAACTGCCCTGTAAATTTGGCGAAGTTTAATTAATTACTGCAAAAGTCATTAATGAGATTGGTGTGAAATTTGATTGAGTATTATTAAAAGTTATTCATTTAGACGTCAATTCAAACGTCAATTCTCAACCGTTTGCCATGTAGTTTTGCAGGCAACATTGGCTTGTATTACGGCAACTTCCGTGTAAATTTGGCGAAGTTTGATTTATTATTGCAGAAGTTATTAATGAGCTTGGTGTGAAATTTGATTGAGTATTATTAAAAGTTATTCATTTAGACGTCAATTCAGACGTCAATTCTCAACCGTTTCCCATGTAGTTTTGCAGGCAACATCGGCTGTTATTACGGCAACTTCTCTGTAAATTTGGCGAAGTTTGATTAATTACTGCAAAAGTTATTAATGAGATTGGTGTGAAAATTGATTGAGTATTATTAAAAGCTATTCATTTAGACGTCAATTCAGGCGTCAATTCTCAACCGTTCCCGATGTAGTTTTGCAGGCACCATCGGCTGGTATTACGGCAACTTCCCTGTATATTTTGCGAAGTTTGATTAATTACTGCAAAAGTTATTAATGACATTGGTTTGAAATTTGATTGAGTATTATTAAAAGTTATTCATTTAGACGTCAATTCAGACGTCAATTCTCAACCGTTTTCCATGTAATTTTGCAGGCACCATCGGCTGGCATTACGGCAACTGCCCTGTGAATTTGGCGAAGTTTGATTAATTACTGCAAAAGTCATTAATGAGATTGGTGTGAAATTTGATTGAGTATTATTAAAAGTTATTCATTTAGACGTCAATTCAAACGTCAATTCTCAACCGTTTGCCATGTAGTTTTGCAGGCAACATTGGCTGTTATTATGGCAACTTCCCTTTAAATTTGGCGAAGTTTGATTAATTACTGCAAAAGTTATTAATGAGATTGGTGTGAAATTTGATTGAGTATTATTAAAAGTTATTCATTTTAGACGTCAATTCAGACGTCAATTCTCAACCGTTTCCCATGTAGTTTTGCAGGCAACATCGGCTGTTATTACGGCAACTTCTCTGTAAATTTGGCGAAGTTTGATTAATTACTGCAAAAGTTATTAGTGAGATTGGTGTGAAAATTGATTGAGTATTATTAAAAGCTATTCATTTAGACGTCAATTCAGGCGTCAATTCTCAACCGTTCCCGATGTGGTTTTGCAGGCACCATCGGCTGGTATTACGGCAACTTCCCTGTATATTTGGCGAAGTTTGATTAAATACTGCAAAAGTTATTAATGAGATTGGTTTGAAATTTGATTGAGTATTATTAAAAGTTATTCATTTAGACGTCAATTCAGACGTCAATTCTAAACCGTTTTCGATGTAGTTTTGCAGGCACCATCGGCTGGTATTACGGCAACTTCCGTGTAAATTTGGCGAAATTTGATTTATTATTGCAGAAGTTATTAATGAGCTTGGTGTGAAATTTGATTGACTATTACTAACAGTTATTCATTTAGACGTCAATTCAGACGTCAATTCTCAACCGTTTTCCATGTAATTTTGCAGGCACCATCGGCTGGCATTACGGCAACTGCCCTGTAAATTTGGCGAAGTTTAATTAATTACTGCAAAAGTCATTAATGAGATTGGTGTGAAATTTGATTGAGTATTATTAAAAGTTATTCATTTAGACGTCAATTCAAACGTCAATTCTCAACCGTTTGCCATGTAGTTTTGCAGGCAACATTGGCTTGTATTACGGCAACTTCCGTGTAAATTTGGCGAAGTTTGATTTATTATTGCAGAAGTTATTAATGAGCTTGGTGTGAAATTTGATTGAGTATTATTAAAAGTTATTCATTTAGACGTCAATTCAGACGTCAATTCTCAACCGTTTCCCATGTAGTTTTGCAGGCAACATCGGCTGTTATTACGGCAACTTCTCTGTAAATTTGGCGAAGTTTGATTAATTACTGCAAAAGTTATTAATGAGATTGGTGTGAAAATTGATTGAGTATTATTAAAAGTTATTCATTTAGACGTCAATTCAGACGTCAATTCTAAACCGTTTTCGATGTAGATTTGCAGGCACCATCGGCTGGTATTACGGCAACTTCCGTGTAAATTTGGTGAAGTTTGATTAATTATTGCAGAAGTTATTAATGAGCTTGGTGTGAAATTTGATTGACTATTACTAAAAGTTGTTCATTTAGACGTCAATTCAGACGTCAATTCTCAACCGTTTTCCATGTAGTTTTGCAGGCAACATTGGCTTTTATTACGGCAACTTTCCTGTAAATTTGGCGAAGTTTGAATAATTACGGCAAAAGTTATTAATGAGATTGGTTTAAAATTTGATTGAGTATTATTAAAAGTTATTCATTTAGACGTCAATTCAGACGTCAATTCGAAATCGTTTTTGATGTAGTTTTGTAGGCACCATCGGCTGGTATTGCGGCAACTTCCGTGTAAATTTGGCGAAGTTTGATTTATTATTGCAGAAGTTATTAATGAGCTTGGTGTGAAATTTGATTGACTATTACTAAAAGTTATTCATTTAGACGTCAATTCAGACGTCAATTCTCAACCGTTTTCCATGTAGTTTTGCAGGCAACATTGGCTGTTATTACGGCAACTTCCCTGTAAATTTGGCGAAGTTTGATTAATTACTGCAAAAGTTATTAATGAGATTAGTGTGAAATTTGATTTAGTATTATTAAAAGTTTTTAATTTAGACGTCAATTCAGACGTCAATTCTCAACCGTTTTCCATGTAATTTTGCAGGCACCATCGGCTGGCATTACTGCAACTGCTGTGTAAATTTGGCGAACTTTGATTAATTACTGCAAAAGTCATTAATGAGATTGGTGTGAAATTTGATTGAGTTTTAATAAAAGTTATTCATTTAGACGTCAATTCAGACGTCAATTCTCAACCGTTTTTCATGTAGTTTTGTAGGCAACATCGGCTGTTACTACGGCAACTTCCCTGTAAATTTGGCGAAGTTTGATTAATGTAAACTTGGCGAAGTTTGATTAATTACTGCAAAAGTTATTAATGAGATTGGTGTGAAATTTGATTGAGTATTATTAAAAGTTATCCATTTTAGACGTCAATTCAGACGTCAATTCTCAACCGTTTACCATGTAGTTTTGCAGGCAACATTGGCTGTTATTACGGCACCTTCCCTGTAAATTTGGCGAAGTTTGATTAATTACTGCAAAAGTTATTAATGAGATTAGTGTGAAATTTGATTTAGTATTATTAAAAGTTATTCATTTAGACGTCAATTCAGACGTCAATTCTAAACCGTTTTCGATGTAGTTTTGCAGGCAACATTGGCTTGTATTACGGCAACTTCCGTGTAAATTTGGCGAAGTTTGATTTATTATTGCAGAAGTTATTAATGAGCTTGGTGTGAAATTTGATAGAGTATTATTAAAAGTTATTCATTTAGACGTCAATTCAGACGTCAATTATCAACCGTTTTCCATGTAGTTATGCAGGCACCATCGGCTGGTATTACGGCAACTTCCCTGTATATTTGGCGAAGTTTGATTAATTACTGCAAAAGTTATTAATGAGATTTGTTTAAAATTTGATTGAGTATTATAAAAATTTATTCATTTAGACGTCAATTCAGACGTCAATTCTAAACCGTTTTCGATGTAGATTTGCAGGCACCATCGGCTGGTATTACGGCAACTTCCGTGTAAATTTGGTGAAGTTTGATTAATTATTGCAGAAGTTATTAATGAGCTTGGTGTGAAATTTGATTGACTATTACTAAAAGTTGTTCATTTAGACGTCAATTCAGACGTCAATTCTCAACCGTTTTCCATGTAGTTTTGCAGGCAACATTGGCTTTTATTACGGCAACTTTCCTGTAAATTTGGCGAAGTTTGAATAATTACGGCAAAAGTTATTAATGAGATTGGTTTAAAACTTGCTTGAGTATTATTAAAAGTTATTCATTTAGACGTCAATTCAGACGTCAATTCTAAACCGTTTTCGATGTAGATTTGCAGGCACCATCGGCTGGTATTACGGCAACTTCCGTGTAAATTTGGTGAAGTTTGATTAATTATTGCAGAAGTTATTAATGAGCTTGGTGTGAAATTTGATTGACTATTACTAAAAGTTGTTCATTTAGACGTCAATTCAGACGTCAATTCTCAACCGTTTTCCATGTAGTTTTGCAGGCAACATTGGCTGTTATTACGGCAACTTCCCTGTAAATTTGGCGAAGTTTGATTAATTACTGCAAAAGTTATTAATGAGATTAGTGTGAAATTTGATTTAGTATTATTAAAAGTTTTTAATTTAGACGTCAATTCAGACGTAAATTCTCAACCGTTTTCCATGTAATTTTGCAGGCACCATCGGCTGGCATTACGGCAACTGCCGTGTAAATTTGGCGAACTTTGATTAATTACTGCAAAAGTCATTAATGAGATTGGTGTGAAATTTGATTGAGTTTTAATAAAAGTTATTCATTTAGACGTCAATTCAGACGTCAATTCTCAACCGTTTTTCATATAGTTTTGTAGGCAACATCGGCTGTTACTACGGCAACTTCCCTGTAAATTTGGCGAAGTTTGATTAATTACTGCAAAAGTCATTAATGAGATTGGTGTGAAATTTGATTGAGTTTTAATAAAAGTTATTCATTTAGACGTCAATTCAGACGTCAATTCTCAACCGTTTTTCATATAGTTTTGTAGGCAACATCGGCTGTTACTACGGCAACTTCCCTGTAAATTTGGCGAAGTTTGATTAATGTAAACTTGGCGAAGTTTGATTAATTACTGCAAAAGTTATTAATGAGATTGGTGTGAAATTTGATTGAGTATTATTAAAAGTTATCCATTTTAGACGTCAATTCAGACGTCAATTCTCAACCGTTTACCATGTAGTTTTGCAGGCAACATTGGCTGTTATTACGGCACCTTCCCTGTAAATTTGGCGAAGTTTGATTAATTACTGCAAAAGTTATTAATGAGATTAGTGTGAAATTTGATTTAGTATTATTAAAAGTTTTTAATTTAGACGTCAATTCAGACGTCAATTCTCAACCGTTTTCCATGTAATTTTGCAGGCACCATCGGCTGGCATTACGGCAACTGCCCTGTAAATTTGGCGAAGTTTGATTAATTACTGCAAAAGTCATTAAAGAGATTGGTGTGAAATTTGATTGAGTATTATTAAAAGTTATTCATTTAGACGTCAATTCAAACGTCAATTCTCAACCGTTTGCCATGTAGTTTTGCAGGCAACATTGGCTGTTATTACGGCAACTTCCCTTTAAATTTGGCGAAGTTTGATTAATTACCGCAAAAGATATTAATGAGATTGGTGTGAAATTTGATTGAGTATTATTAAAAGTTATCCATTTTAGACGTCAATTCAGACGTCAATTCTCAACCGTTTACCATGTAGTTTTGCAGGCAACATTGGCTGTTATTACGGCACCTTCCCTGTAAATTTGGCGAAGTTTGATTAATTACTGCAAAAGTTATTAATGAGATTAGTGTGAAATTTGATTTAGTATTATTAAAAGTTTTTAAATTAGACGTCAATTCAGACGTCAATTCTCAACCGTTTTCCATGTAGTTTTGCAGGCAACATCGGCTGTTATTACGGCAACTTCTCTGTAAATTTGGCGAAGTTTGATTAATTACTGCAAAAGTTATTAATGAGATTGGTGTGAAAATTGATTGAGTATTATTAAAAGCTATTCATTTAGACGTCAATTCAGGCGTCAATTCTCAACCGTTCCCGATGTAGTTTTGCAGGCACCATCGGCTGGTATTACGGCAACTTCCCTGTATATTTTGCGAAGTTTGATTAATTACTGCAAAAGTTATTAATGAGATTGCTTTGAAATTTGATTGAGTATTATTAAAAGTTATTCATTTAGACGTCAATTCAGACGTCAATTCTAAACCGTTTTCGATGTAGTTTTGCAGGCACCATCGGCTGGTATTACGGCAACTTCCGTGTATATTTTGCAAAGTTTGATTAATTACTGCAAAAGTTATTAATGAGCTTGGTGTGAAATTTGATTGACTATTACTAAAAGTTATTCATTTAGACGTCAATTCAGACGTCAATTCTCAACCGTTTTCCATGTAATTTTGCAGGCACCATCGGCTGGCATTACGGCAACTGCCCTGTGAATTTGGCGAAGTTTGATTAATTACTGCAAAAGTCATTAATGAGATTGGTGTGAAATTTGATTGAGTATTATTAAAAGTTATTCATTTAGACGTCAATTCAAACGTCAATTCTCAACCGTTTGCCATGTAGTTTTGCAGGCAACATTGGCTGTTATTATGGCAACTTCCCTTTAAATTTGGCGAAATTTGATTAATTACTGCAAAAGTTATTAATGAGATTGGTGTGAAATTTGATTGAGTATTATTAAAAGTTATTCATTTTAGACGTCAATTCAGACGTCAATTCTCAACCGTTTCCCATGTAGTTTTGCAGGCAACATCGGCTGTTATTACGGCAACTTCTCTGTAAATTTGGCGAAGTTTGATTAATTACTGCAAAAGTTATTAGTGAGATTGGTGTGAAAATTGATTGAGTATTATTAAAAGCTATTCATTTAGACGTCAATTCAGGCGTCAATTCTCAACCGTTCCCGATGTGGTTTTGCAGGCACCATCGGCTGGTATTACGGCAACTTCCCTGTATATTTGGCGAAGTTTGATTAATTACTGCAAAAGTTATTAGTGAGATTGGTTTGAAATTTGATTGAGTATTATTAAAAGTTATTCATTTAGACGTCAATTCAGACGTCAATTCTAAACCGTTTTCGATGTAGTTTTGCAGGCACCATCGGCTGGTATTACGGCAACTTCCGTGTAAATTTGGCGAAATTTGATTTATTATTGCAGAAGTTATTAATGAGCTTGGTGTGAAATTTGATTGACTATTACTAACAGTTATTCATTTAGACGTCAATTCAGACGTCAATTCTCAACCGTTTTCCATGTAATTTTGCAGGCACCATCGGCTGGCATTACGGCAACTGCCCTGTAAATTTGGCGAAGTTTAATTAATTACTGCAAAAGTCATTAATGAGATTGGTGTGAAATTTGTTTGAGTATTATTAAAAGTTATTCATTTAGACGTCAATTCAAACGTCAATTCTCAACCGTTTGCCATGTAGTTTTGCAGGCAACATTGGCTTGTATTACGGCAACTTCCGTGTAAATTTGGCGAAGTTTGATTTATTATTGCAAAAGTTATTAATGAGATTGGTGTGAAAATTGATTGAGTATTATTAAAAGCTTTTCATTTAGACGTCAATTCAGACGTCAATTCACAACCGTTTCCCATGTAGTTTTGCAGGCAACATCGGCTGTTATTACGGCAACTTCTCTGTAAATTTGGCGAAGTTTGATTAATTACTGCAAAAGTTATTAATGAGATTGGTGTGAAAATTGATTGAGTATTATTAAAAGCTATTCATTTAGACGTCAATTCAGGCGTCAATTCTCAACCGTTCCCGATGTAGTTTTGCAGGCACCATCGGCTGGTATTACGGCAACTTCCCTGTATATTTTGCGAAGTTTGATTAATTACTGCAAAAGTTATTAATGAGATTGCTTTGAAATTTGATTGAGTATTATTAAAAGTTATTCATTTAGACGTCAATTCAGACGTCAATTCTAAACCGTTTTCGATGTAGTTTTGCAGGCACCATCGGCTGGTATTACGGCAACTTCCGTGTATATTTTGCAAAGTTTGATTAATTACTGCAAAAGTTATTAATGAGCTTGGTGTGAAATTTGATTGACTATTACTAAAAGTTATTCATTTAGACGTCAATTCAGACGTCAATTCTCAACCGTTTTCCATGTAATTTTGCAGGCACCATCGGCTGGCATTACGGCAACTGCCCTGTGAATTTGGCGAAGTTTGATTAATTACTGCAAAAGTCATTAATGAGATTGGTGTGAAATTTGATTGAGTATTATTAAAAGTTATTCATTTAGACGTCAATTCAAACGTCAATTCTCAACAGTTTGCCATGTAGTTTTGCAGGCAACATTGGCTGTTATTATGGCAACTTCCCTTTAAATTTGGCGAAGTTTGATTAATTACTGCAAAAGTTATTAATGAGATTGGTGTGAAATTTGATTGAGTATTATTAAAAGTTATTCATTTTAGACGTCAATTCAGACGTCAATTCTCAACCGTTTCCCATGTAGTTTTGCAGGCAACATCGGCTGTTATTACGGCAACTTCTCTGTAAATTTGGCGAAGTTTGATTAATTACTGCAAAAGTTATTAGTGAGATTGGTGTGAAAATTGATTGAGTATTATTAAAAGCTATTCATTTAGACGTCAATTCAGGCGTCAATTCTCAACCGTTCCCGATGTGGTTTTGCAGGCACCATCGGCTGGTATTACGGCAACTTCCCTGTATATTTGGCGAAGTTTGATTAATTACTGCAAAAGTTATTAGTGAGATTGGTTTGAAATTTGATTGAGTATTATTAAAAGTTATTCATTTAGACGTCAATTCAGACGTCAATTCTAAACCGTTTTCGATGTAGTTTTGCAGGCACCATCGGCTGGTATTACGGCAACTTCCGTGTAAATTTGGCGAAATTTGATTTATTATTGCAGAAGTTATTAATGAGCTTGGTGTGAAATTTGATTGACAATTACTAACAGTTATTCATTTTAGACGTCAATTCAGACGTCAATTCTTAACCGTTTCCCATGTAGTTTTGCAGGCAACATCGGCTGTTATTACGGCAACTTCTCTGTAAATTTGGCGAAGTTTGATTAATTACTGCAAAAGTTATTAGTGAGATTGGTGTGAAAATTGATTGAGTATTATTAAAAGCTATTCATTTAGACGTCAATTCAGGCGTCAATTCTCAACCGTTCCCGATGTGGTTTTGCAGGCACCATCGGCTGGTATTACGGCAACTTCCCTGTATATTTGGCGAAGTTTGATTAATTACTGCAAAAGTTATTAATGAGATTGGTTTGAAATTTGATTGAGTATTATTAAAAGTTATTCATTTAGACGTCAATTCAGACGTCAATTCTAAACCGTTTTCGATGTAGTTTTGCAGGCACCATCGGCTGGTATTACGGCAACTTCCGTGTAAATTTGGCGAAATTTGATTTAATATTGCAGAAGTTATTAATGAGCTTGGTGTGAAATTTGATTGACTATTACTAACAGTTATTCATTTAGACGTCAATTCAGACGTCAATTCTCAACCGTTTTCCATGTAATTTTGCAGGCACCATCGGCTGGCATTACGGCAACTGCCCTGTAAATTTGGCGAAGTTTAATTAATTACTGCAAAAGTCATTAATGAGATTGGTGTGAAATTTGTTTGAGTATTATTAAAAGTTATTCATTTAGACGTCAATTCAAACGTCAATTCTCAACCGTTTGCCATGTAGTTTTGCAGGCAACATTGGCTTGTATTACGGCAACTTCCGTGTAAATTTGGCGAAGTTTGAATTATTATTGCAGAAGTTATTAATGAGCTTGTTGTGAAATTTGATTGAGTATTATTAAAAGTTATTCATTTAGACGTCAATTCAGACGTCAATTCACAACCGTTTCCCATGTAGTTTTGCAGGCAACATCGGCTGTTATTACGGCAACTTCTCTGTAAATTTGGCGAAGTTTGATTAATTACTGCAAAAGTTATTAATGAGATTGGTGTGAAAATTGATTGAGTATTATTAAAAGCTATTCATTTAGACGTCAATTCAGGCGTCAATTCTCAACCGTTCCCGATGTGGTTTTGCAGGCACCATCGGCTGGTATTACGGCAACTTCCCTGTATATTTGGCGAAGTTTGATTAATTACTGCAAAAGTTATTATTGAGATTGGTTTGAAATTTGATTGAGTATTATTAAAAGTTATTCATTTAGACGTCAATTCAGACGTCAATTCTAAACCGTTTTCGATGTAGTTTTGCAGGCACCATCGGCTGGTATTACGGCAACTTCCGTGTAAATTTGGCGAAATTTGATTTATTATTGCAGAAGTTATTAATGAGCTTGGTGTGAAATTTGATTGACAATTACTAACAGTTATTCATTTTAGACGTCAATTCAGACGTCAATTCTCAACCGTTTCCCATGTAGTTTTGCAGGCAACATCGGCTGTTATTACGGCAACTTCTCTGTAAATTTGGCGAAGTTTGATTAATTACTGCAAAAGTTATTAGTGAGATTGGTGTGAAAATTGATTGAGTATTATTAAAAGCTATTCATTTAGACGTCAATTCAGGCGTCAATTCTCAACCGTTCCCGATGTGGTTTTGCAGGCACCATCGGCTGGTATTACGGCAACTTCCCTGTATATTTGGCGAAGTTTGATTAATTACTGCAAAAGTTATTAATGAGATTGGTTTGAAATTTGATTGAGTATTATTAAAAGTTATTCATTTAGACGTCAATTCAGACGTCAATTCTCAACCGTTTCCCATGTAGTTTTGCAGGCAACATCGGCTGTTATTACGGCAACTTCTCTGTAAATTTGGCGAAGTTTGATTAATTACTGCAAAAGTCATTAATGAGATTGGTTTGAAATTTGTTTGAGTATTATTAAAAGTTATTCATTTAGACGTCAATTCAAACGTCAATTCTCAACCGTTTGCCATGTAGTTTTGCAGGCAACATTGGCTTGTATTACGGCAACTTCCGTGTAAATTTGGCGAAGTTTGATTTATTATTGCAGAAGTTATTAATGAGCTTGGTGTGAAATTTGATTGAGTATTATTAAAAGTTATTCATTTAGACGTCAATTCAGACGTCAATTCTCAACCGTTTCCCATGTAGTTTTGCAGGCAACATCGGCTGTTATTACGGCAACTTCTCTGTAAATTTGGCGAAGTTTGATTAATTACTGCAAAAGTTATTAATGAGATTGGTGTGAAAATTGATTGAGTATTATTAAAAGCTATTCATTTAGACGTCAATTCAGGCGTCAATTCTCAACCGTTCCCGATGTAGTTTTGCAGGCACCATCGGCTGGTATTACGGCAACTTCCCTGTATATTTTGCGAAGTTTGATTAATTACTGCAAAAGTTATTAATGACATTGGTTTGAAATTTGATTGAGTATTATTAAAAGTTATTCATTTAGACGTCAATTCAGACGTCAATTCTCAACCGTTTTCCATGTAATTTTGCAGGCACCATCGGCTGGCATTACGGCAACTGCCCTGTGAATTTGGCGAAGTTTGATTAATTACTGCAAAAGTCATTAATGAGATTGGTGTGAAATTTGATTGAGTATTATTAAAAGTTATTCATTTAGACGTCAATTCAAACGTCAATTCTCAACCGTTTGCCATGTAGTTTTGCAGGCAACATTGGCTGTTATTATGGCAACTTCCCTTTAAATTTGGCGAAGTTTGATTAATTACTGCAAAAGTTATTAATGAGATTGGTGTGAAATTTGATTGAGTATTATTAAAAGTTATTCATTTTAGACGTCAATTCAGACGTCAATTCTCAACCGTTTCCCATGTAGTTTTGCAGGCAACATCGGCTTTTATTACGGCAACTTCTCTGTAAATTTGGCGAAGTTTGATTAATTACTGCAAAAGTTATTAGTGAGATTGGTGTGAAAATTGATTGAGTATTATTAAAAGCTATTCATTTAGACGTCAATTCAGGCGTCAATTCTCAACCGTTCCCGATGTGGTTTTGCAGGCACCATCGGCTGGTATTACGGCAACTTCCCTGTATATTTGGCGAAGTTTGATTAAATACTGCAAAAGTTATTAATGAGATTGGTTTGAAATTTGATTGAGTATTATTAAAAGTTATTCATTTAGACGTCAATTCAGACGTCAATTCTAAACCGTTTTCGATGTAGTTTTGCAGGCACCATCGGCTGGTATTACGGCAACTTCCGTGTAAATTTGGCGAAATTTGATTTATTATTGCAGAAGTTATTAATGAGCTTGGTGTGAAATTTGATTGACTATTGCTAACAGTTATTCATTTAGACGTCAATTCAGACGTCAATTCTCAACCGTTTTCCATGTAATTTTGCAGGCACCATCGGCTGGCATTACGGCAACTGCCCTGTAAATTTGGCGAAGTTTAATTAATTACTGCAAAAGTCATTAATGAGATTGGTGTGAAATTTGATTGAGTATTATTAAAAGTTATTCATTTAGACGTCAATTCAAACGTCAATTCTCAACCGTTTGCCATGTAGTTTTGCAGGCAACATTGGCTTGTATTACGGCAACTTCCGTGTAAATTTGGCGAAGTTTGATTTATTATTGCAGAAGTTATTAATGAGCTTGGTGTGAAATTTGATTGAGTATTATTAAGTTATTCATTTAGACGTCAATTCAGACGTCAATTATCAACCGTTTTCCATGTAGTTTTGCAGGCACCATCGGCTGGTATTACGGCAACTTCCCTGTATATTTGGCGAAGTTTGATTAATTACTGCAAAAGTTATTAATGAGATTTGTTTAAAATTTGATTGAGTATTATTAAAAGTTATTCATTTAGACGTCAATTCAGACGTCAATTCTAAACCGTTTTCGATGTAGATTTGCAGGCACCATCGGCTGGTATTACGGCAACTTCCGTGTAAATTTGGTGAAGTTTGATTAATTATTGCAGAAGTTATTAATGAGCTTGGTGTGAAATTTGATTGACTATTACTAAAAGTTGTTCATTTAGACGTCAATTCAGACGTCAATTCTCAACCGTTTTCCATGTAGTTTTGCAGGCAACATTGGCTTTTATTACGGCAACTTTCCTGTAAATTTGGCGAAGTTTGAATAATTACGGCAAAAGTTATTAATGAGATTGGTTTAAAATTTGATTGAGTATTTTTAAAAGTTATTCATTTAGACGTCAATTCAGACGTCAATTCGAAATCGTTTTTGATGTAGTTTTGTAGGCACCATCGGCTGGTATTGCGGCAACTTCCGTGTAAATTTGGCGAAGTTTGATTTATTATTGCAGAAGTTATTAATGAGTTTGGTGTGAAATTTGATTGACTATTACTAAAAGTTATTCATTTAGACGTCAATTCAGACGTCAATTCTCAACCGTTTTCCATGTAGTTTTGCAGGCAACATTGGCTGTTATTACGGCAACTTCCCTGTAAATTTGGCGAAGTTTGATTAATTACTGCAAAAGTTATTAATGAGATTAGTGTGAAATTTGATTTAGTATTATTAAAAGTTTTTAATTTAGACGTCAATTCAGACGTCAATTCTCAACCGTTTTCCATGTAATTTTGCAGGCACCATCGGCAGGCATTACGGCAACTGCCGTGTAAATTTGGCGAACTTTGATTAATTACTGCAAAAGTCATTAATGAGATTGGTGTGAAATTTGATTGAGTTTTAATAAAAGTTATTCATTTAGACGTCAATTCAGACGTCAATTCTCAACCGTTTTTCATGTAGTTTTGTAGGCAACATCGGCTGTTACTACGGCAACTTCCCTGTAAATTTGGCGAAGTTTGATTAATGTAAACTTGGCGAAGTTTGATTAATTACTGCAAAAGTTATTAATGAGATTGGTGTGAAATTTGATTGAGTATTATTAAAAGTTATCCATTTTAGACGTCAATTCAGACGTCAATTCTCAACCGTTTACCATGTAGTTTTGCAGGCAACATTGGCTGTTATTACGGCACCTTCCCTGTAAATTTGGCGAAGTTTTATTAATTACTGCAAAAGTTATTAATGAGATTAGTGTGAAATTTGATTTAGTATTATTAAAAGTTTTTAATTTAGACGTCAATTCAGACGTCAATTCTCAACCGTTTTCCATGTAATTTTGCAGGCACCATCGGCTGGCATTACGGCAACTGCCCTGTAAATTTGGCGAAGTTTGATTAATTACTGCAAAAGTCATTAATGAGATTGGTGTGAAATTTGATTGAGTATTATTAAAAGTTATTCATTTAGACGTCAATTCAAACGTCAATTCTCAACCGTTTGCCATGTAGTTTTGCAGGCAACATTGGCTGTTATTACGGCAACTTCCCTTTAAATTTGGCGAAGTTTGATTAATTACTGCAAAAGTTATTAATGAGATTGGTGTGAAATTTGATTGAGTATTATTAAAAGTTATTCATTTTAGACGTCAATTCAGACGTCAATTCTTAACCGTTTCCCATGTAGTTTTGCAGGCAACATCGGCTGTTATTACGGCAACTTCTCTGTAAATTTGGCGAAGTTTGATTAATTACTGCAAAAGTTATTAATGAGATTGGTGTGAAAATTGATTGAGTATTATTAAAAGCTATTCATTTAGACGTCAATTCAGGCGTCAATTCTCAACCGTTCCCGATGTAGTTTTGCAGGCACCATCGGCTGGTATTACGGCAACTTCCCTGTATATTTTGTGAAGTTTGATTAATTACTGCAAAAGTTATTAATGAGATTGCTTTGAAATTTGATTGAGTATTATTAAAAGTTATTCATTTAGACGTCAATTCAGACGTCAATTCTAAACCGTTTTCGATGTAGTTTTGCAGGCACCATCGGCTGGTATTACGGCAACTTCCGTGTATATTTTGCAAAGTTTGATTAATTACTGCAAAAGTTATTAATGAGCTTGGTGTGAAATTTGATTGACTATTACTAAAAGTTATTCATTTAGACGTCAATTCAGACGTCAATTCTCAACCGTTTTCCATGTAATTTTGCAGGCACCATCGGCTGGCATTACGGCAACTGCCCTGTGAATTTGGCGAAGTTTGATTAATTACTGCAAAAGTCATTAATGAGATTGGTGTGAAATTTGATTGAGTATTATTAAAAGTTATTCATTTAGACGTCAATTCAAACGTCAATTCTCAACCGTTTGCCATGTAGTTTTGCAGGCAACATTGGCTGTTATTATGGCAACTTCCCTTTAAATTTGGCGAAGTTTGATTAATTACTGCAAAAGTTATTAATGAGATTGGTGTGAAATTTGATTGAGTATTATTAAAAGTTATTCATTTTAGACGTCAATTCAGACGTCAATTCTCAACCGTTTTCCATGTAATTTTGCAGGCACCATCGGCTG
>CAXHKU010000377.1:0-115000 GCA_964017125.1 Flabesymbios commensalis
ATGTCTTTAATATTCCTCAGAGAAAGGGGGAGATCATTCCATGCTCGTGGTGCAGCAACAGCAAATGCACGGTCTCCATATATATGTCTTCATCATCGATCTAGGCTGCACCAACAATGTCTGTTTAGATGAGCGTAGGTTGCGATGTGTTGGTTGTTTTGAGATAAGCTCACACAAGTACTCTGGGGCTAATCCGTGGATTGCAAGAAATGTCAGCACGATGAACTTGTATTGTATACGCTGAGTAAGTGGCAGCCAATGGAGTTGCTTGAGCACGGGTGTGATGTGTTCACAGCGGGGTGTGCAAGTTATCAATCGGGCTGCGCTGTTTTGCACACGCTGGAGTTTTGCTATCTGCCCCTTCGGTAATCCGTGGAGGATGGAGTTACAATAATTCAATCGTGACAGTACTAGTGACTGTACAAGCTGGTGTGTTGATTCAGCTGTCAGCGACGGTCTGATGCGACGAATGTTCCTAAGATGACACATTTGACAAACCTTTTTAATATGATCTGCCATGGTCAACATATCATCCACCATGACGCCAATGTTGCGTGCCGAAGGTGTAGGAGTAATGGTAGCTTCTCCAATCCTAATCGGTTGAGCGGTGATATAGCCAGAGTTATTGGCAGATACCAAAAATATGTATTCTGCTTTATCATCATTCAGTTTCAGTCTATGGATGATCATCCAGGCCTTGATCTCGGCGATACAGGCCTCAATCTTCAGGCGTGCTGCATGCTGGTCTTCCAGATCGTCAATCCTGAATGTGATGTAGATTTGCGTGTCATCAGCATACAGCTGATACGACACTCCATGACGACGACAAATAGTTCCAATGGCTATGTTGCAGCGGTTCTCACAATCAACCAAACTTACAATAATTTAGGATTGTATGATTCGGTAGCGGATTCCCAAATATTACTGTTAAAAAATCAATCTATCGTACAGCTGGAAGTTCACTTGCTGGAAATAAAGGTCTCACACAACATTTTCATATCCAGCACTCAGACACTGGCTGCAAAGACCGACTTTTTATGTGGGCGCCCACAAGCTAGGCCAAGAGGAGAGCGGGGCTAGTTTCAACACTTCAAATATTAAATTAAATAAAAAGGCGCCCTCAGTAGTTTGTTTGTTTGTTTGTTTGTTTGTTTGTTTGTTTGGTATAGATTAGTTATCCCCGAATAGGGCTGCCCGGACCTTCCGACATTGTCAATCGCTCACCATCTCCCGACAAGGATCAAATGTATCTTCCCAGCAAACACGACACGTTGAAATAATGATGTTTTAATGTCGGCTCAACGTCTGCGACGCTGGTCCAACATTAGAACATCATTGTTCCAACGTGTCGTGTTTGCTGGGTTAGAAGCAATGAGTGCCGAGCCGATTTCCTCACTTTACAAATCTGCCTGCCAAAAACTCCTGGTTCTTCTGCTTCTCCTCAGTAGGCCCTACACCCCCAGTCTCAACTTCGAAGAGTCTCAGATCGCTGACCCTGTGGTGATGCTGATGATGATGGGGAACAATGGTCAAGACCAAGACGAGTGACCGCATCTTCTCGTACTAATAAGCCCGCATTGAATTGCCAAAGCGAGGCAGCACAAATTATATCACTTATCAGCGGCGGACTGTCTATCTGTTTCCAGACCCCTCGAGTCTATTTCCAGACTCGGCGACGGCGGAACCGGCCTTTGTTTAAGATTCAGCAGATCTATAGAGCCGCCTGACTGTGGATCAATGTAGGGCCTAGGCCTAGGGGGAGCTGGGCTTGTTATAACATTTTAGATATCAAATAAATACACGTCGTCTACAGACTGAATAACGACTGTCAGACATAGATTTTTTAAAGATAGAGACTGAAATTGATATTGTGAGCTATATATGCCTCATGGGTAATTTTGGGTCTAATAGGGCCTACCCAGCTAGCACAAAACATTCTGCTAACAATTCTCAAAATGTTCCCGATTTGGTATTGTTATATGAGAAAATTTGCATAACATTCGGGGAATATTCTATTTCAGGAAATATTATAGACATGTTCTACGAATGTTTTTATTTTAACAATTCTCAAAGTATTCCCGATTTGTTCTTGTTATGAGAACATTTGCACAACGTTCGAGGGATATTCTGCACCAGGGAATATTATAGGCATGTTCTAAGAATGTTCCCTATGAAAAATTCTCAAAGTATTCCCGATTTGTTTTTATCATGAGAACATTTGCATAGCATCCAGAGGGTATTCTGCAACAGGAAACATTATACAAATAATAGAGGGAAAAAACAATACAAATTTTAATTTGTAATTATGTATGTCAATTAGAATCTTCACTGTGTCCTTTAAGTTTACAAAAAATACACCCACAGCTTAATATACCAACAATTGTATGATTAGTTGTAACGAAACTTACAATTCTCTTTTAATAAAGGGACAGACAATATGAGTTTGAAAGCATTAATAAATATGTCAATTTGGAATGTTTATGGTTTCTTGGAAACAACCATAAAACATATGCAAAGCTTTATCCCCTGGGATTTCCAAGATTCGTTGTAACGAAACTTACAATTCTCCAATAATAGAGGAAAAACACAATACAAATTTTAAATCATTATTATGTATGTCAATTAGAATGTTCCCTGTTTTTAATAAGCTTACAAAAAATACGCCCACAGCTTGACCAACAATTGTAAGATTTGTTGTACCGAAACTTACAATTCTCCTTTAATAAAGGGTAAAACTATATAAATTAAAAATCATTATTATGTATGTCAATCAGGCTTGGGGCGAGTACTGGACAAAAGTACTCAAGTACAAGTACAAGTACTTGAAAAAATGACGAGTACAAGTACAAGTACAAGTACTGGATTTTTATAAGTACTTGAGTACAAGTACAAGTACTTTTAAAAGTACTTGAATACAAGTACCGAGTACTTTGGTTGTAAGCTCCGGGGGTAAACTGAAATTATTTTACATGAAATTTATTCAATAAATAATTAATTATAATATATGTTCTTCATGTTGATATATGTGACCCGATCTGGCAAAATGAGTCTTAAGTCGCACTTTGGCAAACGAATATTGAGAAAATGGGGTGGAAATGATTATTTTTCTATTTAGTTTATTTTTATACAATTGTGTGATTATTTTCCAAAAGTGCACAAATTGCCTTTTTGAACTTCAAATGCCATTTTCACAAAAAAGTTAAACATGCTACAGAGTTGTGTGATATACCATTTCAAAGGTAATTTTGTGTAGGTGCGGTACATCTTAATAACCCCAATATTTAAATATGCGACATAGACTCATTTTACCAGATCGGGTCACATATAGATATATATTAGTGATTAACTCTTCCTTTGCCAATTTCGCATTTATGTGAAAACTACCAAGTTCCTTTACCAATTTCGCATTTATGCGAATTCTTCATGTGCCCATGCATTAATTGCAATGAAGATATTTCATGACATGCATGGTTGGAAATTGCCAAATAGAATGGTCAGTGGCATAGACGTATTGTTCTCTTGCATTTTTAATTTGTACGATGTGCGCATGCGCATAGCCATAACCTGTATTGTGCCCAGGGTTTACCTCCGGGGTCCCACTTGAAAAACAAGTCGGTTTTTGGGGGTAGTTTCATCAGGGGGAAGGCGGTAAAGGAAGCGTTAGAATAATATTTTATTGGACAGGCCTTTTATTGATATTGCAATTATCTAATGCCATGTTCCAGCCAATATGTATAATAGTGCATTTTCCTATCAGTGTACAAATTATACACCTTTCTTAATAACAACACGCCACACAGTGAGCAACGCTGAACTGTTTTAATCAGACAACTGTTGCACACTGTTCAATGACAACACGCCACACAGTGAGCAACGCCGAACTGTTTTAATCAGACAAACTGCTCACGCGCAAACTCGTGCAAGCAGTCTATCGTATGCTACATTTAGGCCTACTATTTGGCGAATCATAATAAATAGATAAGTACCTACTAGCAGATGTATTTCTGATACTAGTATATAAATTGTCTGTGTCTAAAGCTTTGCAAAACACGTTAGCTTGAAAACTTGCAGTAGGCCTAATGATGGTCAAATTTGGGGCCAGTGCCGCCAACATTTGGCCGACACTGTAATAAACGCTTAAATGAGCCTGAACACACATTGTGTCATGGAAAAGATCAAGGCTATTAAGTGTAGGCCTACACGGATCACAATTCTGCCCTGAAAATCCAAAAGGCAGTATCTGCTTACTTGTAAAGTAAACAGAACTGCCTTTTGGCTTTGCACGGCAGAATTGCAACAACAGGCACACTTTAGCTGCTGGAGACAGTAATATCAAATCAAATGTATTACTATAATACATGTATATCCGTACAAGATTCAAACCGGGCATACGCTGAGGAATTAGCCTATTATTAGTTTAAAAATATATTTTTTGAAGAGCACCTCACTGTTGTATTTATTTTTATACTCGGTCCGTCATCACATTTCGGGAACGGAAAGGGTTATAAAAAGCCGCCGTAGGCAGACAATTGACTCATTATGTAACCTCACACCTTTAACCCTGACGCGACACTAACGTGTCCAATTATCTTTTCCTCTAATTTGTAGCACAATGTATATTGTACATTTTAGGGTTGTTTAGTTCGCTAGACACCTGACGTCTTGTGCATAATCTTGTTTTTAGTATATACAGGGATCCAATTTTTTTTAGGATGAACCGCATTATAAGTGATTTGTAATAGGGGCCTAATAATATATAAATAATAGTGGGGTCCCGCAGTTAAACGGTGATGTTTGCCGTCTAATTATTTTGGTCATCTTTGTTTGCAAAGTGCTGTTATATCATGTGTTAATCCTACGTACTTCTCGGTACAATGCTGGTTAATTCTCGGCCCAATGTCTTGAACATTAGCCCGGCATGGTAAGGTCACTGTAGATAAGACGTCGCGTTGTCGCGGTCGTGTTTTTTGGTACTTCCACAACATTGGTACAGAGTTGTTTTAAGATATCTTAGTCCACACCGAGTCTCAACTGCTTTATAAGATAACAGGTATAAACTACTAGTTCACTGAAGTGACATTATTTGTCCGGTGCTGGGGAAATGTCGGCTAAGTGTCTACGCATTGGGCCAATATTGTACAAATATTATGCAAATACCGATTAATCGTCACAACAGACACGATAAATTGAACCTATAGTAATCTTGGTACACCGTCTTCAACGTTGGCCTACCATTATACCACCATTGGTTCAATGCCTCGTGTTTGTTGGGGTTTAGCTGCGACGAACAAGGTGTTGTAAGTGTGATTTTAAAATGGCGCGACATCATTGTTGAAATTACCCTTCGCCCTTCAATGATTATTAGTCCTAGTGTATAGTATAGTCACTTGTAAATATTATATCAACATGTAATCCTGTTTTCCAAAGATACGTCTCTCGTCTTTTTTTTAAGAATAGCTATTTAATTATCTTGTGAACTACACGAGGATACTAGTATATACAAGGAAGAACAGGAAATTAGTAGCATGATATTGTAAAAAAGGTGCACTTCTGTTATAAGTTGGTGTAAGTGATTGGACTAGATTTGAAATAATTTCAAAGTATTAATTAAATCATTTTTCAATATAATTGCTAAACGGATGGTAAACGAAACATTAACTGAATGTTCCATATACCGCTATACTGCTTTATGATTTGTATGTGAGCGATCCTGAATAAATTTAAGATGACTAGTACTCGTAAAGTACTCATAAGTACTCGTTAAAAGTACTTTCATTTTTAAAAGTACTTGAGTACAAATACGAGTACAAGTACTTTTTAAAAGTACGAGTACCGAGTACCGACGAGTACTGCAAAATCGGTACTCGAGTACCAAAGTACCGAAGTACCGAGTACATTGACCCCAAGCCTGATGTCAATTAAAATGTTGATGGTTTTTTATAAGTGAACAAAAAACACACCCACAGCTTAATATACCAACAATTGTAAGATTTGTTGTAACAAAACTTACAATTCTCCGATAATAGAGGAAAAACACAACACAAATGTAAATCATTATTATGTATGTCAATTAGAATGTTCCCTGTTTTTAATAAGCTTACAAAAAATACACCCACAGCTTGACCAGCAATTGTAAGATTTGTTGTACCGAAACTGACAATTCTCCTTTAATAAAGGGAAAAACCATATAAATTAAAAATCATTATTATTTATGTCAATTAAAATGTTCATGGTTTCTTATAAGTAAACAAAAAAATACACTGATAGCTTAATATACCAACAATTGTGAGATTTGGGGTAACGAAACTTACAATGCTTTTTTAATAAAGGGACAAACAATATGAATTTGAAATAATAATAAATATGTCAATTGGGAATGTTTATGGTTTCTTGGAAATAACATAAAAAATATCCAAAGCTTCATCTACTAGGACTTGCAAGATTTGTTGTAACGAAACTTACAATTCTCCAATAATAGAGGGAAAAAACAATGCAAATTTTAATTCCTTATTATGTATGTCAATTAGAATCTTCACTGTGTCTTATAAATTTACAAAAAATACACCCACAACTTAATATACCAACAATTGTAAGATTTGTTGTAACAAAACTTACAATTCTCATTTAATAAAGGGACAAACAATATGAATTTGAAAGCATTGATAAAAATGTAAATTTGGAATGTATATGGTTTCTTAGAAAGAAACATAATAATTATCCAAAGCTTTATCTACTAGGATTTGCAAGATTCGTTGCAACGAAACTGACAATTCTCCAATAATAGAGGGGAAAAACATTTGTAAGATTTGTTGTAGCGAAACTTACAATTCTCATTTAATAAAGGGACAGACAATATGAATTTGAAAGCATTAATAAATGTCAATTTGGAAGCTTTATCCACTAGGATTTGCAAAATTCGTTGCAACGAAACTTACAATTCTCCAATAATAGAGGGAAAACACAATACAAATTTTAAATCATTATTGTGCATGTCAATTAAAATGTTCCCTGTTTTTCATAAGCTTACAAAAAATACACCCACAGCTTGATGCTAACGGTAAGGTGTAGCTAAAGTAAAACGTTAAAAATTCAATGTTGGCACAACGTCAGTTCTTGGTTATGTTTAGATGTTATTCAATTATCAACGTTACGCTGATGTTAAGGTGTAACTAAAGTAAAACGTTATAAATGCAATGTTGGCACATCGTCAGTTCTTGGTTATGTTAAAATATTATACTATTATCAACGTTGTGCTAACGTCAAGGTGTAACCAAAGTAAAACGTTATAAATTCAATGTTGGCACAACGTCAGTTCTTGGTTATGTTAAAATATTATACAATTTTGAACGTTATGCTAACGTTAAGGTGTTACTAAAGTGAAACGTCATAAATGCAATGTTGGCGCAACGTCAGTTCTTGGACACGTTAATATATTGTTCAAATATCAACGTTAAGATAATGTTAATATTCAACACAAATACAATGTTGTAACGCAACGCTGAAACAACGTGTTTTTTTTGGTCATTTTATAACTGTACCGAGTATATATCAAGTTAGAATAACGTAGAAATGCAACCAAAATAAAACGTTGTGAGAAAACGTTGGGATAACGTTGTTTTGTCGTCAAATTATAAATTCGTTGCAAAATAAACGCTAGAATAACGTTAAAATGTAGCCAAACTACAACATTGTATCTTAACGTCAAAGCGACGTTGAATTTACGTTATTTTATAACACAACCAAAAATCAACGTTGTGCAACGTTGATTTGACGTAAATTACCCACTGGGTTATTATAATGATTGGTCGAAAAAAACGCGCGATGGCTCCACCACTGCTTTGATTAAATAAACTGCTAAAAGCAATAATAAACAATTTTGTAGATATCTTTGGTGAAACATAATATTTAAAATTCTTACAACTTTAAAAAAAAAAATATGGGTGGGTGAAAAATGCCCTTGACGAAGTCTTTTCTCTACAGTTACTAGATTATTCCCCTATATAAGTATACCATTGTACAGCTTTCTGCAAAATTTATAGCTTTAATCACATTTTGAGCTATTTTACTCGATTTATGGCATTTTTTTTATATTAATTTGTCAAAAAAAGGGGTGCGATCCCCTCCCCCCCCCCACGCATTTGATGTATCTGCCCCTTTCTTGACTAAATAAGCTGCTAAAAGCATTAATAAAAAGTTTTGTGGATATTTCTGGTGAAACTTTTTTTTTTCAAATAATAACTTAGATTAATTGAAAAAAAGGGGATTGAAAATGCCCTGAACAAAGCTCATGCAGTACAGCTACAAGGTGGTTCTGCTTCCAATATGGATACGTATAGTTACTCTAGTCCACCTCTGTAGCAAATTTGGTGCTTTTAACACGATGAGAACGATTCTCCCAAATTATTAATCAAATCTGCTGAAATAATACTCAGGTTATGATAGAAAGACCATTTGGCAGCCATTTTGTCAACCATTTTGAATTTTAACACTTTACATGAGCAATAAAGCAAAAGTAATGCCAGCAATGATTTGTGCATCCATAGATTTGTAATATTAGAGGGTTTAAATGGAATTTTAGGCCGTTTATTAAGATTATATTTTGTTACGATAACCTCTTGGCAGCCATTTTGTAAATGGTTAATTTGACTATGGGCGGACAATATTTCAGCTTGGAGACAGTGATTTATGGGATCTACGCAAAATTTCCTATGATAATGATGCTGTCTCCTAATTCTACTCTTGTTGTCCGCGTGTACTTCAGTTTACCAGTCTCGACTAGGTTTCGAAAAGGTTTGATGATTTCACGTATGAGAAGTTGACCAAGTCAATTGGGTTTACCAACAGAACATGCCTGCCAGGGAGTGGGAATAAAGAGGTAAAAAAAAACAACACAAAACAGGCCTTATCTAGTAGTGAATATTTACTATCATGTAAGATTATATTTAATAATAATATCCAAATGATCCTTCTCGCAAACGCAGCATAAAATCCCCATTTGAAGATATCATGATGGACATAATTTAATTATAGTATGTTTTACTATAGACATCCCAAGGGAATATACTTGTAGCAAAAGCAACAAAAAACAAGCTATTTTCATTCGTTTTGAGCTGATTTGACCTTGCTGCAGCTGTGACCTTGAGATGACCTTACCATGACTTTGGGGTAGCACCCCTGTGAAATCCAACCCCAACTCATTTTAACATATACATGTACTTGGGACTCCATCAGATGCATTTAATGTATACTGGCCTTTGGTCGAAACAAAACATCAGTGTGTTGTTTGGTCCATTTCTGCCATATCAGACAGGGGTGACGCGAGGGTGATTTTACGGGGCTAGAAAAACCCTCCAACCCTTTTATTATCCCTGTAACCTCTTGAGGTGTTTTGGCATATGTCCGTGTTTGGGTCCAGGAATGCTTCGAGCCATTATAGACATCTTAAGTGAACATAATTTTAGCAAAAAATAAAAACAAAGGTATTATGTGTGTTTTGTATGGACAGTGTATCAGGCCCGTCACTTGGGAGGGTTCGAGAGCGTCCCTTTGACCACAAAGCTGAAATTTCACCCCGCCAACATCCTCCAGAATCAACCATATTGCTCAAATCTACAGCTAAAAAAATAAAAATCCTGACCTGTGTCTCGCTTCGCCAAACGCTAAATATCAATTCTAGCATTTTTTTACAGGGAAGTAAATTACTAACTTCAAAAATACCCCTGCAGTCCAAAATCCCCCCCCTACCCTCCTTTAAAAATTCCTAGACACGGGTCTGGTCTGTACCAGGGGGACTGTAGCCTGCGCTGAGATAAACAATTTCATGAAAAATGTGAGAGTAGTTAAATTATTTAACCCTATCCAAATGATAAATTCACCTATAAAGACAGCGTTTAAATCCCCATGTTAATATTGAGGTTTTTGGCGTACAACGACACGAATGGCAATACTTACATACTCACTGATACTCTATATCGTTTGTTATTTTAGACTAGTTCACAAGTTAGTCCATGGGCCAGATATGAACCCCCCCCCCCCCTGGGGATTTTTGGAGACAGTGATTTTTGGACACCATGTTATATGACTATTCAATATCTGCTTGTTTGCACTCAAAATATTGGGGCATAAAAAAATACTGGGTCATCAAACATATGCACCCCCCTGAATTTTAAGCGGTAAATTGATTTTTTTTAAAATCATGTTGTGTATTTAATTCAACTGCAGGTATTTATTCTTATAATTAAACACTAATTATGTTACAAGAAGATGCTATGTGAGACGAAAATAATAATATTAGAAAAATATGGGGTTCATTAATATATGTAATAACCCTTTAAATCCCAAATTCCAAATATCGCTTGCTACGTTTTCATGAAAATCTAATCTGAAAACCCTCTCCAACCCCCTCCTCAAGGGCGAGATATTTAAAAACGATAATTTTAAGACAGCTTATTCAATATCCATTAAATATCTGCTTGTTTGAACTCAAAATATTGCGATAGGAAAAAATACTGGATCATCAAATATATGTACCCTCTTGAATTTTAAGCGGTAAATATAATTTACTGAAAGGCATGTTGTATATATTTTTTCAACTACAGGTATTTATTCTAACAATTGAACACTAGTTATGTTACAAGAATATGCTATGTGAGACGAAATTGAGAAAAATAAAAGGATATGGGGTTTATCAATATATGTAATAACCCTTTAAATCCCAAATTCCATATATTGCTTGATACGTTTACATAAAAATCTAAAATGAAAACCCTCTCTACCCCCTCCTCCGGGGCGAGGCATTTTGAGACTATAATATTTAGACACTTTATTCAATATCCATTCAATATCTGCTTGTTTGCACTCAAAATATTGCGACAGGAAGAAATATTGGGTCACCAAACATACTGTACCCCCTTGAATTTTAAGCGGTAAATTTAATTTACTAAAAGGCGTGTTGTATATATTTTCTCAACTACAGGTAGTTATTCCAAGAATTAAACACTAGTATTGTTACAAGATGTTATGTAAAACTAACATAAAAAACAAAACAAATATGGGGTTTATTAATACATGTAATAACCCTTTAAATCCCAAATTGCACGCCCTCTATGCTACGTGTATATGAAAACCAGATAAACAAAACCCTCTCCACCCCCTCCTCCTGGGCGGGATTTTTTAAGACAATAATTTTTTAGACACCTATTTGTTTATCTGCTCTATATCTGCTTGTTTGCACTCAAAATATTGGGGCTGGAATAAATAACGGGTCATCAAACATATGTACCCCCTGAATTATAAGCTGTAAATTTAATTTCCTAGAAGACATGCTGTGATTGTTTTTTTAACTCCAGGTATGTGTTCCATGGAATAAACACTAGTTATGTTACTAGAAGATGTTAAGTAACAAGAAAATAAAATAGATTAACAAATATGGGGTTCATTATAAGATATAATGACTTTTTAAATCCCAAATTACACGTCTTTCGTGCTATGTGTATATGAAAACCAGAAATGAAAAACATCCCCTACCCCTCCACATGGGCGGGATTTTTAAAGACAATAATATTTAGACAACTTATTATATATTTATTTAATATCAACTAGTATGCACTGAAGATATTAGGACAAGAACAATTATTGGGTCATTTAACACAGTAAATTTAATATCAGAAAAGACTGACTGTATCTATTTGTTCAACTCTAGTTATTTATCCCAAGAAATACACATTAAAATCACCATAGTTATGTCAGTAGAAGATGTTATGTAAATAAATTTAAATAAAAAAATAACTTAAATGAACAAATATGGGTTTATTATTACATCATGCATGTAATAATCAATTAACTCCTATATTACAGATCAGTTATATCTAACCAAGGTGTGATAAAATAATAGTTTCATCATGCCAGTGGCATTTAGAAGGTATGGGCATAAAATAATCTCAGAAATCACGAAGGGCTTAAAAAATGATAGTCTTTTTGATGACTTTTGAGTTCATGTGACTCAAACCCAAAGCATGTCTCGACATTTATCACTGATTAATAATTAGCAGGTTCAACTCCAGGTGCTGATAAATAGGTTTAAACAGTATTTTTCTTTTATTAAAATTCTAGATAACTTGTTACTACCAGCTAGTATGCATAGTGTACGTAACCTTTCTAATAATTATGCAAACCCATGTTCATAATAAGGCTTTTGGCTGAAAAAACAAACGCCATAGTTTTCTGGCAATCAGAAGGTGCACGATATGTTCGGGCGATGTGTTTATTTTTTATTTCCGATGTCACTAATAAACATGTTGATATCCCTAATATTCATATTTCGATGCTGGTAACTAGCTTAGCAGGATATGTGGGCAACCTTTTATCAACATTAGGTTCTAAATTAACTTTTACATATTATTTGAACTATAATTAAGAAGCCCACACTTCTGAATCGGCACCAGAATGTAAAAAAAAATGCTACAGGCACATGCTTATTTTATTGGTCACTCTATGTATTATCGGACAATCATGTAACTATAGGTTAAGGTACCATGCTGGAAACCATAAAAAATTCAAAGTAAGAAATCACAATAAAAAACACATTTTGGTATTATCGTATAAGTATAGTTGCCCAAACCCAAATATTTATACAGTAAATAGGTGTCATTTTAATTAAAGGTAATTTCCACGAGATACGGCTTATAGAGTTACCCTAATATAGTAAAGAAAACAAAGTAGGCTCTACTACTGTATTAAAAGATCAAAATATGAAAAATAAACGTTTAAACTGGTCGTGGGTATTGAGAGGTCAAGGGGCTTAGTGGGAGGTCGTGTGTGGCGATAATACGTCTTTGAGTTTTGTCTTTTTACACAAATTACTATTTCACAACGCCTTAACTACATGTGTGTACACAATTAATTACCAGTTGAAATGTTATATATTACATGTAATGTGGACATTTCGGAACTCTTGAAATGTTTTCAGATGAAAGGTTGACCACAAAAATGGTAGTGTAGATATTTTATGTTTTACTCTTTGGTTGTTATGTCTTTGATATAGGCCCCTATTGCTTGAAACCTGATTTTCTATAATACTTATTATTAGCTATATTAGCTATATGCATATTTTATGCTAATATGTTTTCATGATGTTGATAACATATATTTTATTGCAATCTCTGTCCATGAAAACCATAGGGAAGACATTTTTTCAAGATTCTAACTTGATTAGTTTCTGAGATATTGCTTGAAACTGGCTTTTGCGTAATGTCTGCCTAATTTGCATATTTTATGCTAATTTATTATTCTGATCCTAATTGATATATTTTATTGCATTCGGTGACCATGAAAACCGTATGATAGACACTGTTTTCAGGATTCTAACTTGATTAGTTGCTGAGATATTGCTTGAAACTGGATTTTCGGTAATGGCTGTCTAATATGCATATTTTATGCTAATTTATTATTCTGATCCTAATTAGATAAATTTTATTGCATTCGTTGACCATGAAAACCGTATGATAGACACTGTTTTTAGGATTCTAAATTGATTAGTTGCTGAGATAATGCTTGAATCTGGATTTTCGGTAATGGCTGCCTAATTTGCATATTTTAGCATATTTAGCCCCAACAGCTTAAACGTAAACAACCGGATTTTAATAGGTACATATTCAGAGGCTTCAAAAATAACCACCGTTAAAATCCCCAGGGGGGGGGGGGGGAGGTTACGGGTGGCCCCCGGTCTAAGTAGGCCTAGGAGACATTTACCTGATGATGGGTCAATGTCGAGCCACCGTCGTAGACCGTGGAGCAACATTGACAGGGCACTATATCAATGTTTGCGGGGACAATGTGAACCGCTTTACAATATCTACAGCGCTGTCTCTGCTTTTGAAATAGCGGTGGGCAAATAACCCGTGTTACTGTTAGCTGCATGTCAGGTGGACAAGAAATGCAGCTTGTAATTCTTTCCTCATTACATCCCCTCCATCTGTACCCCCTCTGCCAGACAAGAGGGTATCCCATTAACACATCATCACACAGCTCAGGTCTCTTCCTTGAGCAGTTCTAAAAATAGTTTACCGTCAATATGTTAGCCATATTTTCCTAAATACACTGAAGTAGGATAGATGTACACGTATGGGTGGACAGATGCTGATCCTACACTCGTTTACGCGTAAGCGACGTCGTTTACGCGTTTCACTATACGCGTTATGGGCCTAACGGCCTACCATACAAGTCAGAGCAGCAAGCATTGACATTGCACCGGATTTGAAGATGTGGTACCGGAACTTGCTATCGCATATTTCGTTGGAATCTGATTGACGGATCTTACAATGCGTCACATTGTAAGACTCGTTGCAACAGCTACGGTATATTGAGTGAAAAGATCTGGTCCTAAGACGGAACCTTGAGACACGCCATATTTTAGGGGAACCTCTAGGGGTACCTTTTATGAAAACTGACTACTCACGGCCTCGTAGATAAGACTAAAACCATTTATGCGCGGTCCCTACTATACCAGTTTTCGAAAGTCGTTTCAGCATCAGTGAATGGTCGATCGTATCAAACGCCGCAGAGTGGTCGAGTAAGCAGCGTTTTTCTGGTCAAGCGTCATTTGAATGTCATTGACAACTCTCACCAGAGCAGTCTCTATGCTGTGGATGGGGCGGTAGGCAGACTGGTGAGACTCGTGTTGCTCTGTAGAAGCAAGGTAATCCAATAACTGGCTGAGGACGACCCGCTCCAGGACTTTAGATATGAAAGGTAGATTGGATACTGGTGTATAGTTTTTCAATACATCCTGATTTAATGTGGCTTTTTTTAGTAAAGGTGTGACAAGCGCTTTTTTAAAAGCTACAGGGACGACTCCTGTTGCCATAGACTTGTTTACAATCCGTGCAATAATAGGAGCTAATGGATTGATATGCTGTTTTAACAAATCTGTTAGGATTGGATCTAAACTGCAGGATTTGGATGCCGACCTCATTATTATGCGGTGGATTTCTGCATCAGTCGTTTCTTTAAAAGTTGAAAGACGATGATTTGTCATCAGATGGCATGGGTCTGTGACTATGAAATCTCATGTGGACGCGAGACGATCTAAGTCGTCATGGATTTTCTGCACCTTGGTTGTGAAAAATGTGTTAAAAGAGTCCACAATTTCCTTAACGCTGCTCATCGAGGGGACACTAGAGATGCTGCCACGGCCAAGTAGGCTATTCATAACACTATATAAGGATTTACTGTCTCGTCCACATTCGGTGATTTTAGTGTGGTAGTAGTTTGACTTGACAGATTGTAGTGTTTGAGATACAAGCTTGCGCTGCTTTTTGAATCGATCATGGTCACAGGGAAGCTTTGTTAGAGGCCACCTCCTCTCTAGCTGTCTTCTGGTAGGTTTGAATTGCTTGATTTCGTCATTGTACCATGGTACCATATTTTGAACTTTGATAGTCTTGGTGGTGAGTAGTGCATGTTGGTCTAGGATATTAGAGAGAGTGTCCTGGTACTGCTGTTGCAAAGATACTGAATACAAAGATTATCGATATCAGCCTTATACTTTATTAAAAACTACCAATAGATTAAAATTACCATGAAATAAGATTCATTCTGAAGAATCAGACGGTTGTTGTTTGTTAAAGCAAGCGTGAATCTATTGGTAATTTATTGTATACCGTTCTTCTTGTAACTATTTTAGAAAGAAAATTGAATCACAATTAGCTACTAAATAAAATTAGAATATGAATATCGTGATTAATCGACAGTAGCAACACTATTGTCTCTTCCGCCGGGAATTTGACCCTCAGAGCTCAACATATCAACGTTATATATTTTTTGTTCTCTCGATAGACCCACATGTAATTATAATTCTGTATCTGTACTAGTTATTAAGTCTCGGGGTTGTAATGCTCATTTTATATTAATTGTATAACTGATCTGTACATGACCTAACAAATAAACTGATTCGTATTTGTAACTTATAGACGGCAATTGAACCAGTGTTGGGTTAATGTAAGGCCGGAATATCAGACGGTTGGCCAACAATAAAGCAACATTGGGTCAACATCACACGTCAGTACAGTGTTGAACTGCTTCCAGTCACATTTAGCTTGTTTAGCGACATCAGAGAAGCGTCAAGAATCGCCGTTAAACACAACTTTTTTACCAGCAGCGCTGTCGGCCTTCATTTGATTATCGCCTCTGGTATTGTATTTTCAGTGCTCAATTTCTGTTCGATGCTTAGGAGAATAAACAGAACAACAGCTTACAAAGATATGAAAAGGGGATATGAATTTAGTAAGTCATTCAACGTTGTGCATCAATATGGCGCAAGCTAGACGTGATAAACTCACGCTCAAAGAAAAAAAATCTCATAGATGCAAGTGGCACTCACAGTCAGCGACAATTAGCAGATTAGATGAAGAATATGATGACCAACGAAAAAAATGAAATGAAAGGAATCGTGCTTTAGGCCACCTTTGTGCACATATAGGCTAAACTGGGCCAAGAGAACCTCCTGAGGATGGTGAGATGACACTGTCCTCCAGACACAGGATTCGAGATTCGAGCCCTGGCGGTCTGAGGCCGAGCACGCTACCTCTCGGTCACGGAGGCTCCCCACAATACTGTGTTTTACACGTGGATGGGGAAGAAACTTTTTTGTTTCTTTCAAACCGCCGAGACCGGGAACCGAACCCCGAACTCTAGCGTGAAAGGCAGCGGTGCTAACCACTATCCCGTCTTCTACGCCTAAAACATGTTTAGATGCGCCAAAATGGATAGATTCTATTCCAGAGTTCTGTTGTGAAAAAAGACTATCTGATACCGATGAAAAGTTGATGACTGCTCAAGGTAGTTTGCATGTTGCTGCTGTAATAGGCACAATACAAACTGCGGCAAACTTCAATAAATGTAAAATAAATGTTTTTATTTTATTAATTATTTTTAGTGCTAATGGAATAAAGATATTTATTATTGTATGTGCTTGTTTTGTGTTTGTTTTATCTCTTATACACGTAGATAATAGTACACATACTGTTCTCAGAGCATGGGAATTGTCATATATTATAAGGTATAATTATGTACAATTTCATTTAAGGGACCACATCGCTAATGGGACCACTTTTGCTAAGTCCCTTTGGTGGTCCGTTTAGCAAGGTTCTACTGTATTCTTATATGCGCACACTTATATTTTGCGTTTTGTGGTTTTTAGTTCGTCTGCGAAGCTAGACCTCAAAGGTGTGTGATATCTTATCAGTGACACAATTCTGTGAAACTCAATGACCTCGACCTCCTGTGTTTTCTCCGAGCTGGCTAATACAATGAAGTATGGGGGAGGGTTCTTATATAACCTTGTTTTCACCGAGTGATGTCTCTGCGTTTCACAGAATGAAGTATGGGGAAGAGGTGTTATGCAACCTTGTTTTCACCGAGTGACGTCACTGCGTTTCACAGAATACTATATCGTTCCCCAGGTATTTATAGATTTTTCGCAAAATAACTTTCAATTGAGCTGGGATATGATGAAGAAAAATATAATAATCTAGTTTTTCAACTTTACTGGTAAATATTAACATACAGGCATATCAAAACGCACCATAACTATTCTACTCCCGACCATTGAAATACAGTGAGTCACATGACGGGATTATTAAATTGGGGGTAGAATATCATACTTGGGCCATTATCCCCCCCCCCCTATAATGGCCAGTGATCCACTAACCATAACGTGTGTTGAAATTGATTTCATCAATAATTCTTAACTTCACATGTTAATTCTCCACAAAAGCGTATTCCTCGAACCCATTTTTTTTAAATGACACATAACTATATAGCCATCCAGGCTTTAATGTGTCATAGTTATAAGATGACACCAAGGTGATTTTATGGCCATTTCAAGATAAAATAAGCAGATATTTTAGTGTAAGAAAATTGCATTATTGCAAACTTGGGCGGCTAACGAAGATACGTATTATTGCAAACTTGGTTGGCCACCGAGGATACGTATTATTGTAAACTTGGTTGGCCACCGAGGATACGTATTATTGTAAACCTGGTTGGCCACCGAGGATACGTATTATTGTAAACTTGGTTGGCCACCGAGGATACGTATTATTGTAAACTTGCTTGGCCACCGAGGATACGTATTATTGTAAACTTGGGCAGAGAAGGGTTAACGACGTGACAATATATGTGAGTGGCGTCTTATTTTAGAATGATTCACATTATTGAATAATTATAGCAACATTTCGTATGAACTTGCGTGATGGATTCGTGTTAGGAACACGAGTTGAATATGCTTCTTAGAAAAATGGTTTTAATTTGTCATTTTCATTACCAAATATTTCCTGTCGTGTTAACGTACGCATTGCACGTGGGTAGCCCGGCAATTGATAAGTGGTTGCCCTCATATCGTTGAATCATTTGCATTTGATATCTACATGTCGTCGTCTCGGATGGCAGATAGGACCCCTTAACCTCGATATGACGATAGAATTCACATAGATGCAGAAAATAATCTTACAAGACAATATTGTGAATTGTGACGAAATATTATAGGTAAAAGATATTTTAAATTGAGTATTGCATCAATAGGTAAGCAAAAAAGAGTACAAAAAAGATTTGTCCATTTTATTTTATGGTAATGTGTAATTATTGTTGTGCAAAAAGTTGTACTGGGAATCACATAATTAATGAGTGTATAGACAGCCTTTTTCTATTACCGAGTTGGGAAAAAGCACGATGTTATGAAATGAGTAAACTATATTGTCACTCTAAAACCACGAAATAGTTATTTTTGCCTTTATTCTTCATTCGACTATGTAAATAAATCTATAAATTAATATAAAACAGGACGGCGTTGTGTTCTTGACGTTATCTCGCAAATTATATTTAGCGGCGCAGATCTAATCGGTGTCATTAATGTACACGACTTTAAATACTATAAAAGTATTTCGCTAGGACAAATGTTATCAATGTTATGTCAAGTAAATAAAATACAGAAAATGATACTGATGTGACGATAGCACTTTAATATTATGATATGTCGAGCGGGAATGCATTTCATTTGGCTTGACGCATACAATACATATCACTTACAAAATAATATTACCATGACATATATACTGTAAAAATGTATGCAAGGGATGTCACTGCAGGTGACAATACAACCTGGTTTTACATCGAAAACTTTTTTTTTACTAAATACCATTTTGGTATTTTACGTTGTGTGCAATGTGAGCTTTTGCAAAAGTAAAATTCTGAAATTTCCGTCACCAGGAAAGTCTTCAGAATCTGTTTCAGAAGCAGTGGAGTGTGTGGCAGAACATGTAAACCACACCACACTACCGTGCTGTAGGCCTATGTACGCGAGGTCAACATTGTGAAAACAGTGCCCATTAATTAATTGTGCAATGACAGCCTAATGCTAGACTGTTTCTACCAACGATAACCAGCATTAACAAATGTAATGATTGTTGTAGTTGAATAGAATTTTGGAAATGAATGGATGAAACCGATGGAACATACAAGTTCAGAACAATAGCTTCAAGTCAGGAAAAATATTTTTATTTATGAAAAATAGACATTTCCCAAAGTGAATTATCTGATTAATTTAGCATAAATATCTACTAAATAATATTTTATCAATTTCAATGTTTGGCACATGCTTGAAAGCGTATGTATCTGGTCCCAGCATCACAAGGGTTGACACGAGGTCCTAGCAGCACAAGGGTTAAGACGAGGCTCTAGCAGCACAAGGGATAACACGAGGTCCCAGCATCACAAGGGTTAACACGAGACCCTAGCAGCACAAGGGTTAACACGAGGTCCTAGCAGCACAAGGGTTAACACGAGGTCCTAGCATCACAAGAGTTAGCACGAGGTCACAGCAGCACAAGGGTTAAAACGAGGTCCTAGCAGCACAAGGGTTAACACGTGGTCCCAGCAGCACAAGGGTTAACATGAGGCCAAGAATTTATGAATAATTTGCATAAGGAAAAAAATTTACATCGCTCCCATAAAAAAGTGTTTAGTATTTTTTATTATCTCGATTCCCCATGGTTTGTCCGCAATTCGTCTCTTTTCCTGCAGAGTGTAGAATAAAATGGTCGACTTGCGAATTTTGTGAAACTCAATGACCTCGACTTCCTTTGTTTTCACCGGGCTTGCTGATACAATGAAGTATGGGGGAGGGTTCTTATATAACTTTGTTTTCACCGAGTGACGTCACTGCGTTTCACAGAATGAAGTATGGGGGAGTGGGGTATTATATAACCTTGTTTTCACCGAGTGACGTCACTGCGTTTCACAGAATTCTGTGAAACGCAGTGACGTCATCGGAAACTCTTTTGAACGGATACTCGGTGAAAATGATGTTATATAATACCCCCTCTCCCATACTTTATTGTATCAGATAGCTCTGTGAAAACATTACAGATCAAAGCTATCGAGTTTCACAGAAGTTCACCTTGCAAATTCCCTTAAAGGGACATGCCCAGGCTAAAATCATAAAATAATCGGTGATTTTATTTTGGCTTATTAATTAACCATATGATGTAAACATGTCCATAGACTAGAACTGCAAAAGTTCTTTAATTTTTGTGCTGCGCATCCACCAGTTAGGCTAGATATAGAGACCAATTCCTGATTTCTAATTATTGACAACCATGTCAAAAATAAGAATTACGAGAGTTTCGTCTCTATATCTAGCCTAACTGTTAAGTGGTCATATTAATAAGCTAAAATAAAATCACCGATTTTTTTATGATTTTAGACCTGAGCATGTCCCTTTAACCGCCAAATATACAATAATATTTACTATGTTATTAGGTTGACAAAAGAGCAATGCCTACAACGTACACAGATATCTGGGCACAGAGCGGGACGGATACCCAGCACACCCGGCCGAGACGTTGAACCAATGTTAGCTTCATGTTGGAGCGGCGTCTTAACATGGATTGTCGGGAACCAATGTTTGTGTAATGCTGTGCCAGCGTCGCAGACAGAGGACCAGTAATACCCCGGCATTGGGTCAACGTCTCGCGTTAGCTGGATGTGACCTGATGTCAGTCAGTTGTACGGCGTAAGATGACGCTTAAGAATTAATAATAACTAAACAACATCAATCTGGTAAAATCATGGCAAAGGATTAGTTGAGTGATTTCAAGTTTTGAGTCCACTGTCATATTGTACACTATCGGGCCTATTAATAAAAGAGGTTTTACCAAACCCGAGCTTAGCGCTAACACGAGTGTAACTAAACATACAACTGCGAAATGGGCATGCGTGGGGCGGTCAGGGGAAGGCGGTGAAGGCCTAAATTAGCATATAGAGTACACTTTGACTATATTAATATCAGCAACTCAACTAATTACAAGATACTACTCCAACAAGAAATTGGCCCAAAGTTGTTAGACCAACGTCTGTGGCGTTGACCGACATTAAATCAACATTTTGAAAAGTTCTCGGCCCTTTAATATAAAGATCTCGGCCCTTTTTACAAATCCGTTCTGGGCCTGTCCAGGTCCCCCAAACTCGTGGGTAGGCTGCGTTGGGTGAGAGAATAAAACAACACTCTTTTCTGGATCAAAAATGAAATCTGAAATTTTATTGTGGTTTCGTACATAATATAGTATCTGTATATCCGGCCTACTATCGGGCCAGCTGCGCGTAACATAACTCGCAATAATTTACGTCTGGTAAAACATAATGTCATTTAGTGTAATGTCTTAGGGTCGGCAAACATACTCATATATTTCCTTGATTATGCTGTGGATTTATTACACCTGCCACTGAGGCCGGGCTTTGTTACAACGACTCAATAATCTCCATTTTCCTTTTTTATAAGTTTGTCGTATCTTTAGATCCACCATGTCGTTCACAGTAAATATACAGTCTGATATAACATCGTATATATATTATATATTTATACATTTGTATATATATAGTTACTTCTTCCCGTAGGCTAGGTGTTCTTATTGATATGGTTACCAAATATCATAATGTTCTTTCTACTTAACCAGTCCAGAGAGGGTTTGTTTTTGTCCCTCGTATAATTCAGATAAATTTTGTTATGTAAGATTCTTAGCAGTCATTGCGTACCCGTGATATACTTTAACACCTAGAGTTAACACCTAGCGTACGGGAGTGTGGCAAACCGATTACTCAGTCCATTATTAATATAAGCTGCGGCTAATAGTTGTCTGCCTGGGGAGTAATAACACTCACGGCCTGTGCCCAACATATCCGCGGTCTGGCCTGTCTTTAAACCGATTAGTCCTTTATATAGATATTTAATAAAACCATTACAACCAGACTAAACCTATTTGGAGGACGAATATATTTTTCACGCCTGGCACTTATGCCGTCAGTACGGGATATCCTGACACGCAGTATCAGTGCACGGTGCGCGTGTCGCAGAAACCAGCCGAAACAATTAACCCTTCCTTCCCAGGGCTTACCATGCTGTAATTTTCATTTATATTAGATCGGAATATTTTACATTCGCCCCCCTTTAAAGTTAAAAGGTGTATGTAAGTGTATACCCTTAGATACACCTTTTTATCATAAATTCATCTCTATGACTAAAATATTTATGTTATCAAGCCTAACCACAAATGTCACTTTACATTTCAACAACTTATTCAAATTGCATAATTATGCTTGCATCGTATCGATACCTGTGCAGGTTAACATTGCATTGTCCCATGTATGTAAACTTTCAACAACGTGTACAATAATCTTTTAGGCACTCTCAGTTAGAGGACTCAGCAGTTCCCCCTGGAGATGTAGAGGCAGGCTGAGTGAGGGCCACCCAAGTGGGCCCTAATGATTGCAGCTCAGACGCTGTCTCCGCATCTCGCGACTTTGGGATTGTGTCAGTTTTCTTGCACCATCGAGTATTCCCCCATTTTCTCAATATGAATATTGTCACCCCCACTGAAAATGCAATGCTGACCCCGGCCGTAATCCACCCAGAATGGTAGGGATGATCAGGCCCTGTATTCCATCCTGTATGACTTACTTTTGGGGGTAGCTTCAGTTTTTGGATAGTTAGGTCCGTTATTGAAGGTAGGTGTTTCCACTCTGGGCGTTCCAGTTGCTGTCTCACCAATTCGTCCGGAAGAAGCTGAGGTAAATTTAGTGTATCTACAGAAAGAAAGGGATTTGCATATTTTAATGTTGAATTATAACGGACTGTACCTGAGAGAAGCCAATCTTTGCCCCGTACCTGACAAGTAGCAGCTACGCGCAAAGTGTATATCCCCAGCGGGAGATAATTGGCTCTCTCTGGTTTCTTTGGACAGTGAACACTTTACGTCTCCCCAAAACTGAGGAGCACGAAGATAGTGGGTGTAACTTCTTTTACTGTCCCAATTGGGGCATCCACTCTGGCAACCGTTACAGCACAACTTTGAAAATGATTCGAGTCACTGTTCAGAATACTGCGTGCACACAGTAATCGTCCTGCTCCATAGATTGGCCCAGTTCTGCATATACCTGGCTGATTTCCGATGCAGGTGTGAGGTTCGAAAATACCGCCGTGACGTGTGTCTATCGCCACTGCTGATGGTACCTTTATCTGAAGTGTGTAGTCAGAAGTATTGCGGGGGACTGGCCAACTAGAGATCCGGTACCTCAGGTATTCTGTTTCGTCCACTAAAGGTAATTCTGCCTTGAAAACTAATTTGTTCTGATCCTCCCACATAGGGTGGATTTGAATATGTTCATAGTACCACTCACTACGTGGTCCAAAATGTCCCAGTTCACGGCTGCTCTCCAGGATCTGTACCAGATCCTCTAGTGGGAGAATTTACCTCTGTGAGCTAGCCAAGTTCAAGCGATGCTCGTTGCCGCTGATATCGATCGCATTGGCGCTGCCAAAGGTACTGTACACTCCCTAAGGCGGCCAATATGCGATCGACTCGCGCATCATCCTGCAATTCTGTGATTCTTCCATTGTTTCCACTGGCTATTTTCCCCAGTCTCGTGGTTTCTGTGTACAGCTTACCCATATAATGTTCCATGTCACGAATGTGCTGCATGTTTCGCCTCACTTCACTATGTGTTTGATTTACAACCGTTATTAAATCATTCGTGATGTGCACAATTTGAGATTCCAATTTCATGGCTGAATTTATGTGTCACTCGCATTCTTCAACTTCACTTTGTGTAGCTGTACCAAAAAGCTTAGAACTAATCTCACCTACAATGTTCAATAACCCTCTCCTTCTCCGGAGTCTGGGTGCAGAATGTGAAGAGGTCAGAGCATCTTCCATATCTGTTATATGTTGATCCCAAATCATGCGTGTTGTGTTTGACGGTGGACGATGGTGATATAAAAGTTCCAATACATGTCTAAAATTTGTCAATTTTTCAGAAATACCTTGCGGTTGAGTGGGTGATTCAATTATCACTAGTACGGTCCATGTGGCCACCTGGGCCCATATGTCTTCCGGAGTAGAAATCAATAATCCATCTTGGAGTGGGTGTGGTTCATTTTCATGCAGATGCGCGAGCGTAGGAGACATTATTAGGCTCCAGCCATAGTGAAGTAGGATACCAGTGCAATAGCCTCGCATTTTCCTTTCTTAATAATCTGTTGGCTGGGAGGAGAGAAAGCTTGGCGTTTCACTGGCCCAGCTGTGTCTGCAATAGTTTCAGCTGGTTGACGTCGTACGACCCAGCGGTTCCTTTGGCGGCTTAATTGGACTGGCGATACTGCAGGCTCAGCAGTCAGAGAAGGTTGGTTATCGTCCTGCGACTTCAGTGCCCAGTGCAGTCCTTGCTTTATAAATCTGGTTCTGAGTCCCTGCAGCGAAGTAAAATGGGGGGTTGAAAGTGATTGGTTCACGCCCTCCTGACTTGTTTGTGCAACCGGTTCCTGGGTCTCCATGGGCTCGAGGGAGGGGCTCCGTTCACTTCGAAGGCCCTCCTCTGGAACCATTGGCTCAGGTTCATCTGACTGTCCAGCTTCTGGGCGTGTCGGTGGTGGAGTAGGAGGGGGTGTCCTGCTGATTGGCGGTTGAATGTTGGTCTGAATGGGAGGTGCCACAGCCGGTTTGTCGGCCGGGGGATTATGCGTGGTGACTGACCTGTCTATTGGTGCCGAAATAGCTGCGCGACAGCGCTGATCTCGTACTGGGTGTGGATTGATATCCTCCCATGCCATGTCAGGGTCGACTATTCGCACCTTCTCCCTATTTAGCACTTTTGTTTCACTTGTCTGTTGTTGGCGGATCCACACTACGGGTCCCCGCACTCTAGTGACCTCCCACATAGGGTCCCAACGACTTGTAAGTGTTACTCTTTCTTCTGCTTTCACTACCACTGTGTCACCTACTTTTACATCATCACAATTAGCCCGCCGTGCCAGTCTCTCCCTATTGTACCTCCGACTGTCTGTCGTAGCTTGCCTGGCCACTTTTAGTGCTATAGCCAGATCATCTAGTCTATTTCCAAAATAATTGTCTCTTTTTACAGTTAGCAATCTGGTCAGGGGCAGCCGACCACGACGTCCATAGAGTAGAAAGAAGGGGGTGTAGCCAGTTACCGAACTCACACTGTTACGGTAGGCGGCCAGACAGTCACCGAGTTTATTTTCCAAATTTGGGGTATAATTATTGACAGTTTTTGCTAACATTTCTTTCAAAGTACGATTAAATCGTTCTACTCGCCCATTGGACTGTGGAATCCACCCAAGCTTTGGCGCAAAATTCTTGGCCATTGTCAGTGATTAGGAGCTCTGGAATTCCGTGTCGTGGTACAAACTGAGTGGCCCATGCATTCCAGACACTTTCATTTGATTTATTTGGAAGGGGAAATGCTTCAACCCAACCAGTGCAGTGGTCGATAATTGTTAGAACGTATTTATTGCCAGAGAGGGAGGGGACGAATGGTCCAATTAAATCGGCCCCTACTATTTGCATAGGGTATTGTGCCAGAGGCATTTCCCCATAGGTACATGGTCTGATCGACGTTGGTGCACCTGGCATACAGGGCACAATCTCAATCGCTCCCGGATTGTCTTTCTCATGCTAGGCCACACATATGCTTCTCGCAGACGATCTAGAGTTTTTTCAGTAGCCGTATGTCCAACTTCTTTGTGAGCTCGATCAATGACAGTATTCTGATGGGCTGAGGGAAGGACTAATCGGGGGTAGTCAGCTGAGTAGGGGGTAGGTTTTCTCACACTATATAAGGCATTGTTTATCAAGATATAACTGTTTTCCTCATCATCATTATCAGCCCGTTTACGTAATTCAGCAAACTCCTGTTCTTGATCTCTAACTATGATAGTCATATCGAATCCATCCTGGAGGAGGGACAGTTGCTCCTCAATTCTCTGATCTGGTATGACTGCAGGGTCCACCCATTGGTCACAATCAAAAGTTGCTATTTCCCTTTGTGGTGGTATCCGAGAAAACATATCTGCACGAATATTGTTTTTGCCAGCCCGATATTTAATTTGAGCTCCATATTCAGCTAATAGCACACCCCATCGCTGTATTTTTGTATTTTGCATGTCCTTTGTGAAGAGGGAGGTGAGGGGTTTGTGGTCTGTGAATACAGTCAATTTTGCCCCATATAGGTAGGGTCGTAGCTTGTTAATGGCATAGACTATAGCGAAGGCTTCTTTTTCAATAGTGGCCCATTTTCGTTGGGTCGTGGATAGAGAATGAGAAATGTATTGTATCACCCTCTCAACTCCTTTTTCATCTTCTTGGACCAAAATTGCCCCAACAGCATATTCACAAGCATCAGTGTAAAGTTTATAGGGGTGGTTAATTTTGGGTGCAGCCATCACACTAGAAGAGGTTAAGAGTCCTTTTAATTGTTCAAAAGCATTTTGCTGTGGTGTGCCCCATTTGAAGTAGGCATGTTTGGGGGTTCAGCCACTGCGGCATAATTAGACATACACTGCCGATAGAAACCTGTCATACCTAAAACTGATCTTACCCCTTTTATGTCAGTGGGTGGTGCCAAATTTTGTATGGCTTGAATTTTTTCCGGATCTGCTGCAATTCCATCCTTATTCACAATATAGCCTAATAGTTTCACACTGGGTAGTCCGATAGAACACTTTGTGGGTTTTAACCGTAGACCGGCTTTTCGTAAACGGTCAAAAACCAGTTGAATATGGGCTAGATGATCATCCATATTTTTACTGTAGATAACAATATCGTCAATGCAGACCATCACACACTTTCCAATCAAGCTAGCCAGTACTTTATCCATTGTACGCTGAGACACACTAGGCGCATTGATAAGGCCAAATGGCATCCTCAGAAACTCATAGTGGCCCATATGACATCGAAAAGCGGTTTTTGCTATTGACTCTTCCTCCATTGGCAGCTGCCAGTACCCGGCCTTTAAATCCAAGGTGCTGAAGATGGTGCTGCCCCCTATCTGGTCGAAAATGTCTTGAATCTGTGGGAGTGGATATTGGTCTCGCACTGTTACACTATTAAGTTTTCTATAGTCCACACAAAATCTCGTTGTCCCATCCTTCTTTGGAACTAGAGTGACAGGGCTGGCGTAGGGAGATGAGCTTGGCCGAATTATCCCCTCTTCACCAGTGGAGTACGGTATGCAGGCAAACTGATGGGTGGCCCAGTGGTTTTAATCGTCATGGGGACTATGGAACAGCATCCATTATGCTCACCTTTAGCTGAGAAAATGTCAGAATTTCTTTGTACTATTTTATTCACTGCTTGGCTTCCTGTTTCTGGCAAAAGTGGCCCGATACTGTCCACATAGAGGCCTCCTATGCGATGAAGAGGCCACACTTTGTTATGCCAGAAAAGTTCATCATCTCGAAAATTTATAATTCCTTGTCCTTTCCGCAGGTTATCTGCACCTAGGATCATTTCGTGGTCCATTTTTCCAACCACAGCAACTTTTACCACTGTTCTGGTATTGTCAATTTTAATCTGAGTGACTCCTTTCACGTCAATGGACTGGCCAGATATGCCACACAATGGCGGTCCTGGCTTCAGGTAAAGGCTGCGGTGGCGCTTATTTGCTAATTCTTGAAATATGTCCAGTCGTAGGAGAGAGCATGTCGCCCCTGTGTCAACCAGCGCAGTCACTTTCACTCCCTGGATCGAAAATGTGACTGCGGGGCGATAAATCAGCTCACCTACGACCTCCACCCGTTCCCCTGGTTCGTAGGCCTGCGCTGAGGGCACTCACGGCGCATATGGCCAGGAGCAAGGCAATGGAGACAAATAGGTCGTCCATCTGGGGTCCATCTGGGCTCAGTTGTAGCAACGTTCCGAGGACGGCGGTTGGCGAACTGTGGAGCTGCGGCCACTGGTTTGGTCTTAGGATGGGCCATGGGCCGGCTCTGGAGTGCTATTTTCTCAAGTTTTGTTACAATTTGCTCTTGGCTTTTCAGTAATTTCTGGAATATATCAGGATTTACAGCACTTTGGAGAATGGGGAGTGGTGTCTTGGGTGTAATAGTACCAACCTCCATTGGTTCCTCTGTGCGGCTGAGTCGAGCATAAGCATCTGCACTGTAGCCAGAAATCAGCTTTATAGCTTCCTCCAGCGTAGAAGGCGCCCCTTCTTCTACCAATTTTCTGGCCAATTCAGAAGTGATGGTTTGCTTGGACGCCAGCAGTTTCCGTGCTAGTTCAATCTCTTTAATCCAGATTCGAACCGCCGACGGGTTACTGCCGTCACAGACGGTTGTCTGCTTTATCTGACCCTTTAGTCTTTCCGAGTTTGCAGCTTGTATTCTCACTTGTTTCTTCTCAACAATCCTTTGTGCTTCCATTTGGGCCAGGCCATCAGTGTATTTGTTAAATTGTGAGGCATCCATGATAAATGAATGTATGAAGTTGTTTTCTATGTTTAGTAGCCAAAAAATGTATAACACTTATTTTAATTAATTTATAAAGTAGTTATTATCCTCTCACCCACGCTAAAGCCTTAATCCGCCAGCTATCTCGCCACTGAAAAGTTCTCGGCCCTTTAATATAAAGATCTCGGCCCTTTTTACAAATCCGTTCTGGGCTTGTCCAGGTCCCCCAAACTCGTGGGTAGGCTGCGTTGGGTGAGAGAATAAAACAACACTCTTTTCTGGATCAAAAATGAAATCTGAAATTTTATTGTGGTTTCGTACATAATAAAGTATCTGTATATCCGGCCTACTATCGGGCCAGCTGCGCGTAACATAACTCGCAATAATTTACGTCTGGTAAAACATAATGTCATTTAGTGTAATGTCTTAGGGTCGGCAAACATACTCATATATTTCCTTGATTATGCTGTGGATTTATTACACCTGCCAATGAGGCCGGGCTTTGTTACAACGACTCAATAATCTCCATTTTCCTTTTTTATAAGTTTGTCGTATCGTTAGATCCACCATGTCGTTCACAGTAAATATACAGTCTGATATAACATCGTATATATATTATATATTTATACATTTGTATATATATAGTTACTTCTTCCCGTAGGCTAGGTGTTCTTATTGATATGGTTACCAAATATCATAATGTTCTCTCTACTCAACCAGTCCAGAGAGGGTTTGTTTTTGTCCCTCGTATAATTCAGATAAATTTTGTTATGTAAGATTCTTAACAGTCATTGCGTACCAGTGATATACTTTACCACCTAGAGTTAACACCTAGCATACGGGAGTGTGGCAAACCGATTACTCAGTCCATTATTAATATAAGCTGCGGCTAATAGTTGTCTGCCTGGGGAGTAATAACACTCACGGCCTGTGCCCAACATATCCGTGGTCTGGCCTGTCTTTAAACCGATTAGTCCTTTATATAGATATTTAATAAAACCGTTACAACCAGACTAAACCTATTTGGAGGACGAATATATTTTTCACGCCTGGCACTTATGCCGTCAGTACGGGATATCCCACTAGAAACAGGATATCCAGATATCCTGACACGCAGTATTAGTGCATGGTGCGCGTGTCGCAGAAACCAGCCGAAACAATCAACCCTTCTTTCCCAGGGCTTACCATGCTGTAATTTTCATTTATATCGGAATATTTTACAATTTGGTGAGTGTGCCGTGTTGGCTGGGAAAGCGGTGAGTCAACTGTTTCCAGACCCCCCATGGCAACACAACTGTTTGTGTCTCAACACTAAGCCCACATAAGAGAATTGGTGAATTATTTCCTCATAGATGTCGCTCAAGTATATAGAGTTTATATGATTCGGGAACTTGCTCATAATGCGGCGATGTGTATAAAACGCATTATAGTATTATTATCTTGGCTGATAACTGTGGATGTGGGGTTATATGTCATTGTGGAATATCCAGAGGCCACTGTTGCATTCTGGGGATACCCTTGTCCAGTGTATTTTGACAGTTAACTATACCTTTAACAAAACTTCAGAATGCCGTTAAAACCGGCTGGTTTTACAGTTTGATCGACGCGTCATGCACACAAATGATGGTTACCCACATCCAAAATACATACAATTTGTGTACACAACATACACAATTTAATACTCTGGTTAAAAGCGCGTTCCCGATAACACGATACGTCAATACAATGTTGGTTTACCGTTGGGCCCGTGTTGCAGACAGCGGTACATCATTAATCCAACAGTGGGCTAAGGTCTATTGTTTACTGGGTCGAAGAAATAGATCATTTGCCCCTTTATAGAGCCTGTAATCAATATCATATAGAAGATAATTATTCTGTTATCGTTTTAATGCATTATTACTGACATATTATGTTTGTGTCATCTTATAACTATACATGTTGCTCAGAATTCAATTATCCCTTGTATAAAATATAAGGCACAACTTTCCGATATTAATCATTGTTAATCCGATAGGGCGGGGACCCTGGTGCAGTGGTTAAAGCTACCTGATTGGAAAGTTGGAGATCGCGGGTTCGAACCTCACTCTGGCCTTCAAGTTGGAAAAAAGCAAAATGTTTCTTCCCCGCTCACTCGTAAAAAATCAATATGTGTCTTAGTCTCTGTCTGTCTCGGACTATGGCTCGACTCTGGCTCTGGTTCTGTCTCTGCCTGTCTCTGGCTCTGCCTCTGGCTCTGTCTCTGGCTCTGTCTGTCTCATGCTATGTCTCTGTCTGACTCTGACTCTGTCTCTGTCTGACTCTGGCTCTGTCTCTGTCTGCATCTGGCTCTGTCTCCGTCTGTCTCTGGCTCTGTCTCAGTATGTCTCTTGCTCTGGTTCTGTCTCTGGCTCTTGCTCTGTCTCTGTTTCTGGATCTGTCTCTTGCTCTGACTCTGTCTGTCTTTGGCTCTGGCTCTGTCGTTCTAAGGTATGTGGTCCATCAAAAGTGAATATTTTTAATCAGTTTGGTGAAACGTCTGACCTGTTTTTAACTAGGCAATGTTGATGGGTTGAATCAGATTTAAGTTCTAAAGTATATTTTTATACCACTCCATGACGGAGACTTTTTCATGAGGTCACATAGTGAGCGCACGATATTACTGCAATACATGTTTCAAATTACTCTTATCATTATTAGATTTAGCTATAAACAAAAAAAATACATATTTGTGAAATAATTTATACTATTCGCCTTAGGTTTTGTGAGTAGGCCAATGGTTTATCCTCTTCCAGACTGTGACGACTATGCGTTTCTGAGGGTAGTAACAATCTGTTCAATTTGTTCTTGTATTACGACTGATTAAGGCAAAGTGAACACTATTATCATCGGTTGTTTAGATTAAGTTATTATCGCCTTTATCCAAGGTACCATTTATGATTTATTAAACAGTTTTGAAATAGCATTATTTAAGTCAAAGATACATTGTGAACGCGTAATCCCAAGTACCACTAGTCCGTATTACTCATACTTTTGTATGTAGGCACTTACCTGCCTGAGTACGCAATGAAAAGGCTTTAGTCATAGCGCAATGATTTTTAGGGATGGTCAATTAAAATGCTTGGCAGAGATGCATTCGTTTTCACATCATAGGAAAACACATCTTATTTTCATTTCAACAAGGGTTCAGGGGCACATGTTTGCTGTATTTTACTTCTGTGTACATATAATAGTATTCTATCGGGTGGTGAAAAGTGTAGGGCGGTAGGCGTACTATCCTGTTTATTAATAAAATGTAAGTATTATAATGTAGTGCTTTGTTTACAACTGTACCGGAACTATATAATGGTGGTTGTTATAGCTACTAGAGAATTTAATAATGTACAGACAAGAAGTAGGTAATCCTTTTGTGGATAACTTTTGTGTTACTCTGCGACCATGTGAACACATTCAATTATAAAGTAAATGATGAGATAATAATAATTACGAATATTGCACTTGCATTTATTAATTTTTAAACATGAAGAAAATCATATCACACATAAAATAATGGCGATCTTGTTTATGTTTCTTATACAGATAAAACAAAAATAGGCAGTGACTTTGAGTGCTCATATAGAGTGTCCATATATATTCTTCTAAAACCACTGGCGTCTCTCTGAAAATAAAATACGGAATGGATCAATGAAACATAATTATTTTTTAAATATGTTCTATTTGTGGTGATCAAATTCGAAATTTGCATTTATTATTTTGATAAAAAAAATTAAAATATGTTAACTACAATAACTTAAATATTTGTTGGGTAACACATACATTAGATAGATAGGCATACTTACAATTTTATCTCTCATACACTACTGTATCATATGTATACGGGGCAGTCGTGTCTCCAGGAGAATGATCTAAAAATTGTATCGCTGTACCTTTATCCTGTACAAAGAAAACGAAAACAAATATCACTATAGCATAATTTAATCATTACGAGAACGCAATTATGCTACGTAAGTGTACTGTGTAGCAACAACGATTTATGTTCTATAGCGCTAATAGCGCATATTTGGCACAAGATATACTCTAGATTACCTTTCTCAGAAATGTTGAAATAACCCTGCTGCTTTTCTGTGGTTTTAATAAAAAAGGTTGGAATAGTTATTTAACCCAGTGGATTTGGTATGGATTAAATACAAAAATATTCCTATAACCAGCTGTTTTTCTGTAGGGTAAAGAAGGTTTAAATAGTTAAATAGCCCAGGTGATTTTATGCGGGTTAAATAAGAAGGTCGGGACAGTTATCTAGCCCGGTGTATTTGTTGTGGATTAAATATGAAGATTGGAAAATCGCTCTGTAACCCTGCTGTTTTTTCTGTGTGGTAAATAAGAAGGTGGTAAAATCATATAACCCAAGTGCATTGTAGTGGGCTAAATAAGAAGGTTGAAATATGTCTGAGTGCTTTATTACGTGTAGGCATAAAGAAGGGTGGAATTGTTGTTTAGCCCGGGTTGTTTTCTGTGGGCTAAATAAATATGTCGGTTGAAAAGTTATAAAACCAACTTGCTTTTATTTGGGTTAAATTGATTTTCTGTGGGCTGGAAGCTACGAAGGTAGAAATAGGAGGTATACAGTCTTTTTCTGCTTTTCTGCGAGTTAAATGGGAATGTTGTAAACGTTTATAACCCTGATGTTTTTTTGTTGGCTAAATACGAAGGTTGAAATAGGTATATTGTCTGGTTTATTAATTGCGGGTTAAATCAGAAGGTTGGAATAGTTATTTAGCCCGGGCTGCTTGATGTGGAAATAGTCATTTAGCCTGGATGCTTTGTTGTGGGCTAAATAAGTACATAGGTTGACATAGTTATTTATCCCCGGTGATTTGATGTGGGTTGAAGACGAAGTTTGATATGGCTCTATAACCCACTTGTTTTATGTGGGTTATATAAGAAGGTTTGTATTGTTATTTAGCCGGGATGTTTTCTGTGTGTTAAATATGTCGGTTGAAAAGTTATAAAACCTACTTGCTTTTATTTGGGGTGAATAGAAGGTTCAAATAGTTAAATAGCCCGGTATGTGATTTTCTGTGGGCCAAATTTATAAGAAGGTTAGGATAGTTATCTAGCCTGGTGGATTTGGTGTGGATAAAATATAAAGGTTGCGATAGGCCTAGTTCTATATTACCCAGCTGCTTTTCTGTGGGTTAAATAAGAAGGCTGTAAACGTTTATAACCCAGAGGCTTTGTTGTGGGCTAAATACGAAGGTTGAAATAGGTATATAGTCTGGATTCTTAAATGCGGTTAAATTAGAAGATTAGAATTGTTATTTAGCCCAGGTTGTTTGATGTGGAAATAGCTATTTAGCCTGGATGCTTTGTTGTGGGTCAATAAGTAGGTCACATATATAGATTGATATAGTTATTTATTCCGGGTGATTTTATGTGCGTTGAAGACGAAGATTGAAATAGCTCTATGACCCACTTGTTTTTATGTGGGTTATATTATAAGAAGGCTTTTATTGTTATTTAGCCCAGGTTTTTTGTCAGGATTTGAAAAAAATAAACGTGGGGGGCGGCCGGCCCTTAAGTTTTTTGTTGGTATATTTAGGTCAATTTAGGTGGCTTTTTAAAATGATGTGGCGAAAAAAGCGGTGCCGTCCCCCCTCCCCCGCCCTGGATCTGCGGCCGGCATTTCCCGTCATTAGTTGACTATAGGCCTTTATTTACCCAATGTTGGTTTAATGTTGGCCCAGTGTCGTAGACGGTGGACCAGCAGTAAAGTAACCTTGGGTGAATGTCTCAGATACTAAGCAATGTAAAATGCACATCGGGCGTCGTAATCAAATGCGGCCACGGACGATAATACGCGTAGTTGTCAATTCACTTATATTTGGTAGTATTCCAGCTTTCATATTTTTGTAAATGTTGCAAGCGATAATAGTTGTCATGTGTCAGGGATAGACCTATATTTACATTGTACACGTTTATTTTCACGTGGCATAACTTACCTGTTCATTTTTATAAGGTCCTGGTGTAGGCTATTCAGTTCCGTGAATGATCGCAAAAAAAAACATTGACAGCAGGGCATTGAAAGAACGATTTTGATTGGTTGTCATTGTCGGGTTAAATAAGGGTTTTAGTCTTCTTGCACACCCGGTGACGGGGTAAAGGGACACTTCCATAAATTAAAAGTAAAAAAAAAATATAATTATAATAAATCTTAGATCACTATTCGCTGTACTTGACAACATTAAAACACCTTTAGTTGAAAACAATACAAAATAAATAACAAATCAGTGTCGCTTGCGACTTATGATGTTTATTTCTATATGACATAAGAACAATTACACCATACTTAGTCAGTTTTTATTATATTGATATAGTTATACAGATCTTATTTTCTTACTCTAATATTACTATGGGGTATTTTTATATCTAATGTGATGCATTAAGTAGTATATATTATAGATAATTTGGCATGTTTGGTATTGGAAAATATAAAATTTGGTTGATTAAAAATGATGATATGCAAGTCTAGATTGTTTATTTTCTATGTTATTTTTTATTTAAACTTGACAAAATTAAAAAGTATTTTGTTAAATATAGATATATATATATATAATTATTATGCATACAATCTAGTGTGCACCCAATCTGGTCTACATATATATACATATATCCAGAAATACATAATACTGTATTATGTATTTCTGATATATCCCAAACCAATGTTACGTATTTCGCTCACTGAAGGTGTCTATTTCTAAAAAGGGGGGGGGGGGTGGTGTAATGACTTCATTCTCAATCGAGTTTATTTTATTGATATAACTATTTTGTTGTTGTTTTCTTACTCCCATATAATGGAGGAGTGTGTAAGGTGTAGATATATGAGTTGATGTTCATAGTAAAGTTACGGACGATATCTGTATGTGCGAGATTGAAAAAAGATATGGAGTTTCATAAAAATGATGATTACGTTAACTTTGTGTGGCTTTAACCCTATAAATATATTTGCAATGGTTTATATTATGTAATTCATTCTCTTTCAGTGTATTAGGATGATTGAAAGTGAAAAAAAACTATTTCTATGACATTTTGTAAAATTGTGAATTTCACTTTTTTAGCTTGAAAACTAAAAACAATCGGTACTTGAAATAAATGGACTTCCTAAAAATGAAGTATTTGCTGAGATGGAATCACATATCAAACTTTTGGCACTCGCTCGGCTGAGTGTGGTAGCTCCCCTACTAAAATGAAACATGAAAGTCAACTAGGTTATGCTGATATTTAGTGTTTTTTTTCTATAAAGAGCTCATTATGGAGTAACAAATAGGAAACACCAGAATTGTAATACATTTTTACAATATAGGTGATAAAAAGTAGCATATTAGATGTAATTCAAGTGAAAAGTATTATTCATTAAAATATCTCTATATTTATTATGGGCGCCATTTTGAAAAATGATTATAAAACGGTCATCTGAATTTTTACGTCTTGGGACCTTTTTTGGTCATTCTCGATACATTACTAAATCTAAAAATGCAAAAATCCCTTCTGTTGCAATTTGTTACACCTCAAATCATAAATGCCTTTGACTAAAAGTCTAGAATCTAGATCAGACGCTTTGGAAAAATTGGGACAGGTCGATTCTAATATTAATTTTGTATAAATGCAGCTATAGATATACCAGATCGGTATTCTCAAAGGAGTCATCGAGATATTCTGCGTGTGATTGCTGCAGTCCAGAGTAACATTTTGAGAACTATGATAATGAATTAAATTCGATAAAAAGTTTTTGTGTTGTTTTTATGTGCGATGACAAAGATGGTTGAAGATACAGCCTTCAACTGTCACACAAAGAGGAATATCGCCGATCTTTTTCAATCATGCGTGACCAGATGTACCTCAAATGTGAGTAACCTCGTCCTATTTTATATTTGTCTTTATATTTGAGTCAATGATCCTGGAAGGAGGAGCCTTGCATAGTATTATACCCTGTGAACAAGTGAAACTCCATATCATTTGTTCGAATCAGTCAATGACCTCTCGTCAATCATTGGTCATTTAAATGAACCTCACAAACTTGGTTATTTTACAATCGGTACTTTATATTACTATGACAGATAATAGAAAGTTGTTGTTGTTTATAAAGGGGCACCTAATCTGAACAAAATGATTCTTGTGTGGCAATTATAGCAACGCGCCCTCCTTCTCCCAATTAAGATTTAGAACCATAATCAGTATAATTAGGTAAGCATCGTCAAATGAATATAGATATCTAAATATCGGAAAAGCAGCGTGTCGCTCAAGAATGGAAACATGCCACTCAAGAAAGAAAGCATGGCGCAGCGCCATGTTTGGAATGGCTAGACGAGGAAACACTTTCTGAAAATGTAAAAAATATCTTGACTTTTCAATATCAAAAAATATGTTTTACAATTTCACAATCCACTAATATTTTTCCCGCATCTGTGACATATAAGCCCATATTTAATATTAATATTAAATATTTATGTATTGATTTATACAATTATGTTTAATTACATATAATTGAAAATTAAAATAAAAAAAATAATATCAATATATATATTCAGAACGAGAACTTTACTAGTGTCGCGAATTATCATTTAGCGCGCTATTAAAAGTATTGCAAATTCTAATTTTGCGCGCTATCAAAGCTGTTCATTGGACAACCTTGCAATATCGTAATTTGATTAATATATTGGGCTCAAATCCTACACGACCGTGTAGAATTTGTTCTTTTTTCTGGTTTACGCTTCACTTCGTATATTTCACTGCGGGACGTTCCACTGTATGCTTCAGTCTTGTAGCAAGGGAGCGATTAGCTATGATTGGAGTTTTATGACAAACCACATGAGCCATAGTTTGCCTTCGTGCCCTTGTACTATCTTGTGAAGGTCACTCCACACGTGTCTCATTATGGCTATGTTATCGCTCACACGTGCCCACAGCCTCTGTCGTGAAATTAGATGCGGTCAACCGTCAAGACTCATTTTCCGGACTGGGAAACATAAAAGGGCACTGCTGTCTCCTAAAAACAGTTGATGAGAAAATATTTGTCTGGAGAGACTATGAACTGGCATATTCACATGCTGACACAATATAAAAAAATGAAAACTGTACCGATGCTAGAACTGTTCATACGCAGGCTACGTATGCCGAATTAGATTAATCATTGTATGCAATTTTTTTAAATTAAGACACTTCAGACCATACAACTACTTTTTAGGTCTCATCTAGTATAATCTTCTTATATCAAGAACATCAATGCAGCTTACTTGAACCGTTACGGCTCCAGGGAATTGCTTGGCACTGGTTCAATAAAGCTCATCCCAGCAAACACGGGATATTTAACCAATGTTTTGTTAATGTTGGCCCACCATCTGCGACACTGATCCAACATTAATTCAGCATTGATTAGACGTCACTTGTTTGCTGGCATATCCATTAAGTCATAACAAGATGTTTCCACCAAGCAGTCATGCATATGGAAATCGGGAGCTTTGCAGTGTCTCGTTCCTACCTATTATAGCTGACATGACATGACATGACATGACATGACATGACATGACATGACATGACATGACATGACATGACATGACATGACATGACATGGCATGGCATGGCATGACATGACATGACATGGCTGACCTGACTAACATCTGTTAAGAGATTCAGAGATGACGCTATATACACAATGTCTCGTTGAAATGTAGGACTCTGTAGTTTGTTGGTTTTACAATGATCTTGAATAATACAAAAATGGTTAAAAGCAATAAAGAAGATAATATAAAACGTAATTTTGTATCTCTTAATACACAGGTCGTGTATATATGCCTGTTTCTATAATATTAGTTCCAATATCAAGCAATTTCTACCAGCTTTCCAGTCAATTTTCATCTATGAATTTGGTTAGCCATCTCGTCAGCCGTCCAGTCACCGACCCAGCTGTCCTGTTTAAGCTACTTTACCAGCCAGTTATCAAGGTAGCTACATAGCAGGATATCCCGAGTGAGTGGGTAGTAAATGACATGAAATGAATGGTGTTCTATTCCTTTGTGTACATTAAGCTAAACTGGGCCAGGATAACCTACTGAGGATGGTGAGATGGCACTTCCCTCCCAACACAGGTTTCGAAATGCGAACTTTGGCGGTCTGAGGTCGATTTTGGTCACGGAGGCTCTGTATAATATTGAATCTTTACGGGTGAGCAGGGAAGAAACATTTTGTTCCTACATGCCAGTGAGCTGATGCAACCATAATTTTAGGCACCCCCTTTTCACACCTAATAATAAACCATTATAGCAGCTTAGTAACACCTATGTCATTGTAACTAATTAGCATGCCGATAAAACTCTTAAGTCGTCCCTTAGTAGAGTGTTATTACAACTGATAGTTTTGATGGGTCACGTGTGACACAGGTAAGGAGCTTCCTAGCAAACACGATACATTGACCCAATGCTGGGTTGATGTTGGCCCGCCGTCCCCGACGTCGGCCCAACATTAACCCAGCATGAGGTTCAATGAAACGTGTTTAATGGGTTATTGCGGAATGTATGTTTGGTGTGATGGGCTGCACAATTGTGTTGTCAAGATTTTATATATTGCCATTTTAGTGTAAACATATTTTATTAACAATTGAAGCAGTACAAAAGTGTAATCGAGGCTTCTCTTGTGATGAAAAAATAAAAATAAATGTTGTAAAAATAAATGTAAAGAAAGTGGTATGGTATTGCTGCACAAAAGCATTATACATTAAATCGTTGATATATATACAGAATCAAAAACAGTTATGGCAATTATTAAAAGACTCATGACAAATTATTCAGCAATGTAAATCGGTTGGTGGCGATAACATATTCTTGGGTATCCTGATTTATTATAAAGTTGTTTATACCATCACTGATGCCATATAAAAGAACATGAACAGTAAATTCATAATTATTACGCAGAAAGAAATCACATAAAATACGCCTTGGCAAAATGTACAGTGGGCTTTCGAGAAAAAAATAAGACGTTATCTCTGGGAGACCACATTCACAGTTTTTATTCTCTATGATATTCATATCAAATAAATGTTGCCGCAATTCGCTGCATCTCATCCGTAAGCGTGCCATTATTATGTTGAACTGTCGGTTTCCAAGATACCAATATGGATTACATTTCGGTTTATGTTTTGTTAAGTGCATTTTCAGTGGCATTTTTTCAAGATTTTTTATATTTTCTTCCAAATTATTCCAGAATAAAGTCATAGAAGGAAAGAATGATTTTCTGTCTGTTTCGGTTTTGAATGTAGGGCATGATAAATTTGAGCGGTTTCTTAGGGGATAACGGGCTTGTACTCTGTTTTCTGCAGTTTCTGGAATGTGTGGAAGAAGATAAGATGGTGCCCTATGGTGTATCATATCGGAATATAAAATAGTCATGCGATTTTGTCTTCTGTCGCTTAATCTTTGCCATGACAGTTCTTCGTATATCGCGTCGGATGAGGTACAGCGAATTGCGCCACTCACAATCTTCCCGGCTTCCCGTTTTTGTATAGTATCTATCTGTTTCAAGTTTTCCTTGGACGTATTACAAAATAAAATATCGGCATATTCCAGAATACTACGGACATACGAAAAATACATTGTTTCTAGTGATTTTCTGCTAAGTTTGTGAGACACACTATTTAAAATATGCAAGCGTTTACTTGCTTTCTTACATATATAATCGATATGGCTGTTCCAGCTGAGATTAGATTGAATAATGACCCCTATATTTTTATATTCAGAAACATTATCTAAATCGTGATTATTAAAAATAAGTTTATCATCAGTATTACCTTGATATCTAACAAACATAGATTTTGTTTTTTCGACACTAAATTTGATTAACCATTGGTCTGCCCACGTTTTCATTATTCCCAAGTCGCTGTTAAGGATATTTTTGTTAGTTTCGTCGCTGTTGGACGAAATGTGCATTATGTTGTCGTCTGCGAATAAACTAAGACTACTCTGTAAATCGTCTTTCATGTCGTTTATATATACCAAAAACATTATAGAACCTAGCACTGAACCCTGAGGAAAGCCGGCGCCTATTTTGCGCCAGTCTGAGCTACATCCCTGCAAAACAACGCGCTTCGTTCGATAACTCAGATAACTCTCAAACCAACGCAACAAAGGACCGTCTATCCCTATACGCTTTAATTTAAAAAGTAAGCCCTTGTGCCACACTCTGTCAAAAGCCTTGGATATATCTCCAAACACCATTCGAACTTTTTTTTTTATCTAGTGCTTCGCAAATTGTATGATAAAGATGTACGAGATGGTGTGTTGTGCTACACCCCGGCAAAAATCCTGTTTGATACTCGTAAATTATGTTATTACTATGTAAGTGGTTAAAGAAATATTTAAAGACGGTTTTTTCAAACACCTTGCCAACTACGCTTAAGAGTGAAACTAGTCTATAGTTGGAAGTTAGATTAAGGTTCCCTTTTTTAAATACGGGTATAACATTGGCCTGTTTCCATATCAGTGGAAAATATGAGGTCTGTAGAGAAAGATTGAAAAGTTTAGCTAGAACTGGTGATATAGATAATGCCGTATGTTTCAACATTCGAGGACTGATGCCGTCGGGACCAAAAGCTTTAGAGACCTTTAAGGTCTTTAGAGCGTCTATAATATCTTTCTCACTCACAACTAGGTTATGAAGGCTGTTGTCAGACAAGTGACTGAAAGGAGGGAGTGGTAGGTCAGGGTCATCTAATTGGCATTGGGATAAGAAATATTCGTTGAAGATATTCGATTTAGTGTAGTTTTCATGAACAGCTTCGCTGTTATCAAGTAAAAGTGCAGGGATAGAAGTATTTTTATCTAATGAGAGTAAAGATTTTATTGTCTGCCACCAACTGTGGCCACTAATAGAGGGGGAATCGAGTTTGAAACTTCATATTCTTCTTTGGCGGATTTAAGCTCGGATACGTAGAAATTGCGACACTCTCTATAATTTTGTTACTACTTTATTTGGAATAAATTGACGTGCTAGATTTAAAAACGATTCTGTGAAACGTGAGGAGATTTGATTTATGTCATCTGTTGTAAAGCAAATTTTCCAATCATAATCTATAATAGCCTCATTTAATCCATTCCAGTCTGCTCTAGATTAAAACAAAACAAGACGTGTAATACAGGTCTGTTTCTGAATACACAAAGAAATGTTACACGTAATTTGACAGTGGTCTGATGCTGCAAGTAACGCACATATTGTTCATATTGACATTTGTGGTGGTTATGAATTGGTCAAGGATTGACACACTAATATCTGTTATACGGGTTGGTTGGTGGACATGAAGTTTCAAGTTACTACAGCCAACGAAAAAATCAAGTTTCCTACCATTGGTTGTTTGGTGATCAGAATTAAAATCACCAGTTAGTATTATTTGATTATAACGAGCTTGTCTAATTAAATCATATATGTATTGTAATTGATCCCAGAATTGAACCAGGCTGTTAGGCGGTCTATAGCAAACGCATGTAATCAATTTATTGTGATTTATAGCTAATTCTACACATAGCATTTCCTGGTTTGGCAACTGAAATTCAGGTTTACGCTGTGCAACAATGTGCTCTGAAACGTATAGCGCAACACCACCCCAACCGTCCGTTCTATCCTTCCTAAAGATTGGTAAATAACCTTCTAGTTTTAAATCACATTTAGAATTTTCGGTCAAGACAGTTTCGCATATAGCGAGTAAATCGTAAACCTTTGAGACATCCGCTGTTATAGCTTGTATTTTTTCTGTGTTTAGTCCTCTAACATTACAATGCCAAAGTGAAACCTTAGACAAATGAGGGCCGGGATTGAGTTCAACATCGCCACTAAGACAGAGCAGCATTTGTAATAGCATAAATAAAATTAAACATGTTGATGTGAAGGCTATCACAGAAGACATCACGCAAACCGTCTTTGAAACGGCTGATTATGTGACAGCGCATGGATACCACTTGTGATCTATATGTCAAGCAAGACATGTAAAATATATAAAATGTATCAGTGAACACACAAAAAAAGTAATATGGTTGAAGAACAGTAACATAATCAAAATCAAATATGTGACTGTTATCTCAAGATTAAATTAGACGAGTTAATATCAGCTTTGGGTTAAACTGATGGTCGTGGGATATGAGCTTGTCGCCAGTGTATATATAGTGACACGTGGTGCGTGTACGGCTTGTTGTGGTAACGGCCTGTACCATCAAACCATTGTAACCGGGTAATCAACATAATTATATGTGCATGTTTAACAGGCGTGTTGAGCCAGCATCAGCTAGACGTGAATAAAATCAATAATAAATAAATCTAAGGAATCAATACTAATAATACATAAGCCCAGTTTGGGGCACAATATGGTATTACAGATTGAATATTAATATTAGTTTAAACATGTTAAGTTAGATTTTCGTTGAAAAAAAAAAAAATATACATATGTCTTGCCACATGTAGTGTGTGTACATAGAAATAACGGCATGTACCATCAAGTAGTTCAAGTCGGCTGGTCAATGTCAGATGTACATGAAGTGTAAAGAAAAAAAAACGTTGGACCAGCATCGATTAAACGCTGGCACGGAATAAAAGTCATTATGTGGGGCAAACATATAGTCAATAGCATATAATATAAATCGCCACAAGTACCATCAGGGAATTCGAGCCAGTTGATCAATATAATGATGATGATACACGTGGGGTAAACAAACAAAATACACGTTAGTACACCATCGGCTAATTGTTCAGTTATCCGCTTTGGATAAATGTCATATGATTAAACCATTGCATGAACTCATGATAAATAACACATAAATAAACTTATACTATAACCAGACAATGTAAATGTATACGGGGTAAAGCGATAAATATTCTGGTTCAACATTTTGTTGAACGTGAGATAATCAGCATGGGACAATATCATTATGATTGTGGAGTAACACATGTTCAATAGCATATATGTAAACCTCTGCAAAAAGGCCATCAGGGCATTCGAGTCTAATGGTCAGTATAATGATGCGCATGAAAAAACAGAAAGGACATTGGCACTGCATCAGTTAACTTATCTGCTTGGGGTTAGTGTCATTGTGATTGAAAAAAAACATTGACAACGAGCATTATTTAACTGTCGAGTCTGAATTTGGGGAAGGCTGTTAGATATAGTAATTTTCCGCTCTGTGGCGTCACAGCACAAAATTGTATCTTTGCCCTATTGAAACATTGTGGCTTTAACCAATATTTAGCACAAACATACAATTTTTTTCAATTTATAACAAAAATATTGTTTGTAAAGTAGAAGTATACATGCATTGAACTAAACATTGATAAATTCCCGGGGGAGGGACACAGTTATACCACTCCTGTCAATATGTAAGGTGGGATGTATTTTCGTTATTAATTTAAAAAGACACAGAAAAAACTAGCGCTGTCTATATTTCCATTATTTATAACGACAGACAGAATGAAAACAATATCTGAATACTGTCACATTGAATCACAGTGTATGGTATCTAATGCTGTCATGGCCGACTTACTTTCTCAACATGGGCTAGTCCAAAACAAAGCTTAGATCAGCCACCAGACAGGTTTTCACAGCTGAAGTTGAGCATTAATAAATTTTAAATTACAAGTATAGAAAGGATGAAATGGCTAGGAAAGTGGGATATTAGTCAATACCATGGAATATTATAGTTTCTTTAGCTTTTGTGTTTTACTTTTTATCTGTAATAGCCCAGGTATAGAGCATGGATTAGTCATGAAAAAAATATCGTATTTTGTAAATAATAAATTAAAAGCATGATAATCTTATGATGCGAATATCATTGGAAATAGCTTTTTTATGCTCGTTATAATTGTAAAATTGTGAGCATTTTATCTGCAGATAACATTTGCTATTATTTTTAATAAAACAAACTCTTATCGAAAAAAAAACAGAACAAAAATTATATACCAGAATCGCATAGAAACCATAAATTACACACTGGTATACCTATATGGTGAATCATTCCACATTCATGATTCTGATATAGCAAAAATTGCTTGATATCATCCACATTTTAAAGCAGGATGTTGTATCTGATTAGCCATACCACAAGGGCGGGGGCCATCGTGCAGTGGTTAAAGCTGCCTGCTTGAAAAGTCGGAGATCGCTTGTTCTAACCCCATTCTGGCCTTCAAGTTTCAAAGAAATGAAATGTTTCTTCTCTGCTCCCTTGTGATGATTCAATATTGTGGAGAACCTCATGAACCGAGAGGTAGCGTGCTCGGCCTCAGACAGCCAGGGTTCGAATTTTGAATCCTTTGTCTAGATGGCAGTGTCATCTCTTATTCACCTTATCATCTCCAAGAGGTTCTCCTGGCCCAGTTTAGCATATGTGCACAAAAGTGGCCTAAGACCCCAATAATTTTGTTTAATTTAAGTTATGCTACAACGATGATAACTGGTATATTATGGTAGTAGATTACTGTCGTATCTTACTACTATGTTAAACCTATATTTCTCATAGGTATACAGTGGATTGATCCCTTTAATCTGTTGATGATATCGACATACAGAGGCATTCAAGTACTACAGCTAAAAGTTTGACGACTACAGTGTGCCACAATCAATCACTACAGAGAAAAAACACAGTCTGCTATATACTGTATGGCGGGACATTTAAAAAAAAATTGCGGCCATTTTTTTTTATTTTTTTTATCAGATAATATATCATAATCACTTACTTCAAACTACTTCTAACTATGTATCGTTTCCGATATTCTGGTGTAAACAAAACATTTGCTCATAATGCATTTATAGCGATTTGGCGGTCATTTAAAAAAAATCATTAATATTGGGTCAAGCCTTGATAAAATCAATGGCGCTTTGGAAAAAAGTAAAGTCAGAATCCTCGTGAACAAAAACCTGAAAGTTTGGTAATTTTGACCGGCAAATAACACTGTGTTCCCTGTATGCGCTAGGGGAGCCCACCATAACAGAAAATACTCGCGATCATCCATATGTTCAAATATAAATGGAAGTTGTTTCTATTTATTTATTTATGCTATGGGGATGAGAAAAATAAGTATGTATGTTGTGGTTTCAAATGACTGCCGTAGTTTGTTTAGTGTTTTATATGACATAATATATTAACCCATCACTATACAGTCATGGCTTCATTGTGATATAATCATTAAGAAGCACAGCCTTTTAAATTATTCATTAATAATGTATTAAGTCCATATATTCACTTCCAAGTAAGATTTATACAGTTTTAGGTAATCCCTTTCACTATTCTGATGTAAAAACTGTTCGTTTATCATTCATTTTTAGCGATTTAGCGGCCATTTTGAAAAATGCTTCATATTCGGTCAAAACTCAGTGACGCTTCGGACAAATTAAAAGTTAAGACCCTTGTGAACAATATCTACAAGTTTGGTAATTTTGTCCGGCAAATAACACTATGGTCCCTTTTTTGCACTAAGGGAGGCAACTATTTTTGTTATCCTTACCCTCGAGTATGAGACAGTGTTGACACATATATCTATTAAAATAGCTATTGTTTTAAAATAGCCGCAATTGGGGTCTGTAAAATATTTTTTTATGTATTAAAATATTTGTTTTGTTATTTTTGCCCTTGAAAGTGCAGGCCTATATTAATTTTCTCTTATAAATGGCTAATTAGCCGAGATATTGACACTTGAATATATTCGGCCGGCTATTTTGTAAGCTGGCTGCAATTAAATTCATAAAGATGTTTTTTGTTAAAATGTCTAAAATTACATGAAAATGTATATTCAAATACAAAAATTTCGATTTTACGTGGATTACGAGCGTGGTTATTGGCACGTATGTAGATTTGGTCGGCCAGTTTGTACAATGACCACCACTGGAGTCAGTAAAATAGTTGTTTTTTTGTTGAATTTATGTGTTTAGAAATATTTTATTTAGTATCAGTAGGCCTACCTCTGAAAATTTGTATTTAGATTAAAAATATTTAGATTATATATACATTTAGCCATATATATTCTGAATATTTGTGGATTAGAAGCTGACATAAAAAATATAGCCAATTATCATGTATTTGGTCAGCCATTTTGTAAAATGGCCGCCATTAAAGTCAATAAATGTTTTGGGTTGGAATATTATGTATTAAGATACTTTATTTATTATCAGTTCCCCTAGAAATGTATATTCATGATAAAATATTTTGATTCTAAGTGGATTAGACGCTGAGATATTGACACTTACTTACATTTTGTCGGCCATTTTGTAAAAAGTCCGGCAGCGAGGTCACAATTCATTGTTTTGATTGTCCTAAATCTAAAAGCATTCTTTAAGGGTGTTCTCTTACATTATGTAAAATTTCATGCTTTTATCATTTAATGAACATATATAATCAGCAGTTAGCTTAACTATAGCCGTAGGTCACCGTCAACACTCCCTCCCAGTCTAAGTCGACGCTACATGTCTGCGGAGACATAGAAGTTGGTTTTATAATTGTGTATCACTCTACTAGGATCACAGTGGCGGCAGAAGTCGAAATATGTGATTTTTGTCGCTAAGCTGGGTAATTGTTCTTCGCGTGGACATTAAATGAATTCAAAATTACAATGTCTATCTGGTGAACGCTCCGTGGCTGCAGAGAAATGTAAATTGGTTTCACATATGTTTATCCGTCTAGGATCACACTGGCTACATAGGTCTATATATTGGGTTTTGATCGTTAAGTTTGGTATTTGTCTTTCTCGTGGACAGTAAATGAATAATTCAAAATTGCTTTGTCTTAGTGGTAGACGATACGTAGCTGCAGGGCTCCATAGTTTTATTATATGGAAGTGTCTATTTAACCCGTCGCGGTTGATATAGGAAAACTAAAAACGTTATTTAAACCGACGGTTACGACAATCGCCCTTTTAACGAAATGCTTGCAATGCAAAGGTCGTTCTTTTTTCGCTCCCTTAACATGCTGGAAGAAGGTGGATGCAGTAGGCGTCATTGGGCTAATAAACGTTTCTGGAAATAAGCAGGTGAGCTATTTTGTGTGGTCTAAAGATGTAATATGCCTAAAAAAAATATATCGGAAATATATGAAATATATGACAGATAATTGCTGTATTAATTCACAATAATAAATCAACAACTAGTCTGCAACTGTCTGGTTATATGCACATGTGGAGAGGGATGTGGCTCAATGGCTACAGCGCAGAGCTTTGCCAATGTCACTGCCTGCCGTGCGGATTTAAATCCCGTTTGCTGCAGAATTGTTCAGAGAAATATCATGTTTCTCCCATCTCAATATTGGGACATTATTTCGATGTTGTTTCCTTGGGAAAACACTTTACCCTCACATGCTTTACTTGATTTAGGTGTACATGAGTACCTGGTAGGACAGAGATGGCAATGTGTGTGATTAGTTCCCAGCGCAGAAATAGCTGCAAGTGTTGTATGCACCAAAAAAAAAGAGTTGAAATGGTACATAAATGAACAGGTCCAGTGACCAGGGGTGATATGTGTGAAGCGCGCAGAGCAGTGTATGTGCGCTATATAAGAACTCACCATTATTATTAGGCAACATGAAAACTATACCTCATTTTTATGGCTGTCCATTTTGGTCTTGACATCGGTGAATCAATACTCTCACATGAAAGTTGAAAATATCCACCTGCACTCATTCGTAAAACATACATTATGCTTCAGGAACAGTGCATCTGATAATTGTGACGAGATGGAATCAATATATCAATATTTTTGCCTGAGCTCCAACTCCAATCTCCGATCTACATCATCCATCCTTTCATATGATGTGTCAGAGCTTGCCCTTTGTCAGTGTAAGTTAACGTGTAAGATAGCAGTCGTATATGCATATGACCATCTGTAGGCCCATAGGTAGGCCCTAATAGGTAGGCCCTAATGATTTATACATTGATTCTGTACTCTTAAGTATTAGCTGCAAATGTAATGAGGGGGATGACCTACGTGACGTGTGTCTGATTTTTTTATTTGAAAATAATTAGTCTAAGGGTGTTTCTATACCACAAGAAACATTTGCATTAGGATCTGAAGAAAACAACATATTTTGCATTTCTTACCGATCGACTATATGGTTTACTTGTTTTTAATTATGTTACGTCAAGGCAGTAAGATGGTGATAACTAGCCTAACGTCATGCCCCTTGCCGACAATGACTTTGACATGTATCTAAAAAGATAAGGTACCCAAGCAAATACGAGAAGTTGAACCAACATTGGATCGATGTTGTGGCAACCGACCAAAGACAAAGAACCAACAGTGGGTGAACGTCGCGTTTTTTGCTTGTGCACTGATGATGTGCAATATTATGAGAAATAGGGATGGGTTTCAGGAAACCAGTCAGCTGGATCCATACGGTACGTACCCTGCAAATATGTGACGTTTAATGTCGGTATAATGCTGGACCATCGCCTACGACACTAGCCCAACGTTAGACCAACATTTGCTCAAAGTTTCGTGATACGCTGATCGTTGACGTCATGACGCTGATGTCGAGTTCGCAGGATGTTGGGAAGAGGAGATAAATACGGCTCAGTCAGCGTGACCTACGCAGTGTCACCAGAATCTCACAGGGAGCGTTACCAACTTGCACATCTCACCAGAAAGAAGAGGTGTCTAATAGAACAGGTCCGTGTCATTAACTTCTTTTTACCTGTATAGCATTATCATTAGGGAATAATCTAAACTTGGGTATTCGTTTTTTTTGTGCGGCTGTTGTTCAGTTGAAATGGCATATTTTCTTCCTCTTGTCTATAGGAGCATTACAACAGACTTGTAGTGAAGTTTAGCTGTTTTAGTGAGGCCAGTGAGCCACTATATTATAAGCCCTGGTCACAGCAAAGAAAACATAACCAACTCTGATTCTTTTTTCATTGGTCACACAGCGATTCTTTTGTCTCGCATATAACTGAGACTGTAAGTACAACTGATCGAGTGGTTTTTCAGTTATATTGCCGCTTATATAAGTGACATGACAAATCAGAATTGCATTTGTTTTTTGGAATTTAAGACCATGTTTAATTTGCATGGAGACATGGTGTAGTTGTCAAAGTTAAACTGTGGCGGAACCAGATGGGGGGATCTATGTACATTTAAAGGCACATTTCAAGAGAAGAAATAGCGACTGAAATCTGAACTATTTATTTGGAACGCAGAAAATTATTTGGCGCGCACCAATTTGTTATTAATTTTGGTGTGCGTCAAATCATTTTACAGCATGTCGCATTCCGCGTATGAGGTGACGATCTGTTAAAGATGTAAACCTGGCATAGAGCGAATGATTAATAATCGTCTCGTGTAAAATGTAAACGTGAATCATAACGTAGATTAAATCAACTTTTCTGATATGCCTATGTTCGACATTAGTTCAACTAATTTAACATACACCTGACCTGATGTTCCGCTCAAGTTGGTTCAAGACGTGTCAAAAGTTATATATTTTGTGTGATTTATATTCCACCAAAAACGTTTGAAGTACGTCAGGCCAACGTCGTCAAGGGTTAAAGTTTTGTCAACGTTTAGAATAATTAGATAATCACAAAAGTTGAGTGCGGCATCGGACAATCTTTAGACGTTGGTTGCGAGCTCGTATTCAAGGAATAATTGGTCCCATACAAATTGTGCAGCAAATTATTTGACGCACACCAACTAATTTAAATAATTTGTTATGTGTGAACAATTTTGTATGCTAGCAACAAGTCATCATTTATTGCGCACCAAATAGTTCATATAATTTATTTGGCGTGAGACAAATATTTTTCGTGCGTACAAACTGTTTGAAATAATCTATTTGGTGAGCGCCTAATCAATGTGCTCTCAAATAAAATACTTTCATTTTTATTCATACAAGCTCCGTAGGAATACTTGTTTTTTTAAATTTCAGATCACAGTGCCATGAAGCTGTTGACAGTAGGCCTACTGTTGGCCTTCACAGGCGCAGCTTTCTCAGACAGTGAGTATATTCACCAAATGACTCAACTATATGGTACAGCCACATTCTCCGACCGCAATATCTACCGCATTTTAAGGGAATCAATGAAAATGACCTGATGTTATGAAATACCCTAATTCAATATAGAAAGTCCGTATTGTCATGGGTCATAACATTTTGCATCATATTTTATTGAGGGAATGTTATTTAAAATATGTCTTAAATGTGATAGGTGGAGCGTCGCCGGCGTGACGCCTTGTATACTTGATAAATGAGAGGAAGGGATGGCAGCTTATAATTATTATAAATATTCACGAGCTATTCTACCAAAACAAAATTATGTAGGCTACAGTCACCCAAGCCAGTGCGATATGTACATATCTCTCTATTATTTATATGACAAATAAGTCGGGATCGACTTTTTTTTCTGTCAATAAAATATCTGTCTGTCTGTAAGAACATTTTGACCCACTTTACCAACAATAAAATTTTACATCCTGTGCAACACGGTTTCCGTGCAGAGCACTATTGCGAAAGCCAATTACTACTGGCCACTGAAGATCTGGTCCAAAATTACGAGGACAAAATTCAAACCGATTTAATTGTTTTAGTTTTTAGTCAAGCTTTCGATGTAGTTCCCCACCAACGTTTACTACACAAACTTGAGCATTACGGAATTAGGGGACCTAGACTACTTTGGATTCAAAATTTTCTCACTAATCGGAGACAACAAGTAGTAGTAGATGGTAGCTTTTCGGATACTGCTCATGTAGGTTCTGGTGTACCACAGGGTACAGTACTTGGCCCAATTTTATTTCTATGCTACATTAATGACCTCATTCCTTGGTCTCATCTGATGTTAGACTCTTTGCTGACGACTGCCTCCTTTATCGACCCATAAAATCTAAGGACGATAAAAAAAAATTGAAGGAAGACCTAGCAAAGTTGGCGCGCTGGGCGGACATTTGGGGGATGAAATTCAACCAATCTAGATTTGTTGTCCTCCGAGTGAAGAGACCCCGGGCTAAAGAGATAGCTTCAGACTATGAGCTCTAAGGGGTCACACTCGGAAAAGTATCAAATTCACCTTACTTGTGAGTCAGCATCAGTGAGAACCTGGAATGGGGGGATCACATCACCAAAATTGGGAGTGAAGCTAATTCCACACTGGATTTCCTGAGGAGAAACTTAAAGGGATGTCCCTCTAAATTAAAAGAGATTGCATATTTTTCAATGGTTCTGTCACTTTTGGAATACTCTTGTCCTGTATGGGATCCGTACAGGCAAGGTGATATTGATAAAATAAACAAAATTCAAAGAGCTGCTGCACGTTTTGTAACAGACAACTACCAGCGTAAATCAAGTTTAACAGCTTCAATCAAAGATCCAGGCAAACTAGAAGAGAGAACTTCAGGCTGACAAGCCTGTTCAAAATTTTAATCGGATTAATCGCTGTACCTGTCAGTGACCTTTTAACCCCAGCAGACGAAATAACTCGTGGTGGAAATAAAAAATCATTCAAGCACATTAGAACTAACACCACGCTGGGACAAAATTCCTTTTTGTACAAAACTATCCCCGATTGGAATCATCTTCCACCAGCTGCTATTGACTCCAGATCAATTGCAGCTTTCAAGAGCCAACTGAGCGATTAGTCTGGTCGGCCGCTCAGCACCATCCCTCCACCTGATACTCCATTGAAGAGGACTGTGGAGTCATATTATTAAAGATTATTAAAAATTAAATAAATCATTTCGTGTGGGCCAAATGAAGTATTCGAATTATTTGGTGTGCAACCAAACAAAATGCCACCGAACACGAGAAAAAAAGGATTTGACAGTTTGTCAAATAATGTATTTTCCGATGTATATCTTTGTCATAAATTGAACATATTGAACAAACAATTGTTATACAGCAGCACATTAGGCGATACATAATACTACATAATTTCAGGTACTACATACCGCTGGCGAAATGAGTCACCTGTTTTTTATATTGTTTTTTTTTAACATGCAAAGGTCATTTAACTTAAGTCTACCTTTAGATTAAATTGGAATAACACTCCATTATGGCATTTATTAGACGAAATGTATATTTGCATTGCAGCCTTCATAGATATATGCTACCAATGTAGCGAATACAACCCACAAGGACAAGGTTTTATGGCTCATCCAAATGCTTCATATTGCTGCTGGTACTTGGAATGCTGGAAAGTGCAGGGGTCCACGGCAGTTCATCCTGCAATCGTGAGGAATTGTCCTCCAGGTACCTGGTGGAACCCAGACTATGGTACACTAGGACAGCCATGTACTGGTGTGAAACCAGATGTTCCTGGATGTCCCGATGTTTGCGGAGGAGGTCCCGAACCAACAAACTGTAAGTAACAGAGTAACTGTGTATTCCCGATAATAAAATTATGCCATAATCATGATAATATCAGATTATTTATAATGATATATATATATATATAGACTGTGATCATTGCCACTGAATAAGCTGTGCTTCAAATACCGCTAAGCGATAGATTGCGCGTTAATTGCTTCATCTAGGTCATTTAAAACATGAATTAATGAATTATTGTATGAATGCATGAAACGAATCTACGATTGAGCGAACGAGTGAGAACGTAAGAATGAATTAAGTAACTCACAAACCATGAATGAATCTGGAGCATTTGCCATGTATCATCTTTGATTACCACAAGACAGCTTGTATTATATCATTATTCAAGCCATTTACGAGTGAAAATAGACGTCAATTACATTAATTTGAAAATATATCCCATAGTAACCCTGGACAAAGTGTTTTATATTAATATATATAAATATATATTTTCACACAAGATACAATGAATGATGAATGTTTCCAGATGTATTTTATTTATTTAAAGTTTCTAACAATTGCCGCGTTATTTTTTAAATATATACTCTATCCATGTACCATACAACGTTTTGGAGATAACTAGAAAAACGAACGAATATGGCTGCCAGTCGGCCATTTCCTATTTTATTTTCGCAAAAAAAGTTCTTGTATTATACAGGTTATCTCTTTTGTGAGTTATTTTTATATCAAGCTCAAGGTCTAGCTATTCCCTCAAATTAGGCTGCCAAATATTTACATATTTTATGTTGTAAACTGCTTCCTCAGATGCCCTAACGATGCGTTGTTTCCCTGTTCACTCGATCAATCAATAAAACTTCAATGACAACTATATCCTCAGCGGACCGAGCTCAGAGGCTCACAAATCCTCAGTGTGATCATGTGTCATAATCGAGGCCAAAGCAGGTTTGTCAACAAGGAGCAGAGCTGCTGAGGAGCTAGGGTGGGAAAGCCAGGTCAAATAGGTGAGATTTAAGTAGTTTCCGGAATGTTAAGATTGTTTTGGCATTACGTATTAGCACTGGCAGGGCGTTCCATAAAGTTGGACCAGATATAGAGAAAGCTCTTGACCCAGTCTTAGTCTTGATACAGTTATACGAGGAGCAACAAATCTATTTGAATTTGTTGAATTTTAAGCATTTCGGCCGAACAAGTAAGTCTGCCAGATATGCATATCTCTTTCTGGCATATTGTGAAAAAGTGAGTTACAATAATCTAACTTACTACTAACGAGTGCCACTGCAATTTGCTTGGCAAGATCTAAGGACAGATTTTTTCGAATTTGATGCAGGTCACGGATATGATAGATGATAGAAGCATGCCTACATGCTTGGGATATGTGTTTTCGGAAATTCAGGCTACTGTTGAATACTACACTAATATTTTTTAGCTGATATAGATAGATTTGTGCCTTGACCTGGAATTAGGCATGGTAAATTATTCAAGAATTGTTCTCGTTGAAATTTGGTCCCAATAAGAAGCAATTCTGTCTTGCTAGGATTAAGCGTCAGCTTAGATCCTGTCATCCAGGCCGACACACCCGATTAACAATGTTGCAACTTCTCAAGAGAATCCTTAAGATTTGAAACTGATAGAGACATGTGAATTTGAGTATCATCGGCATAAAGATGGCGGTTTATGTCAAAACTAGAGTTAATAGCGCTGAGTGGTGTAGTGTATAAAGTAAAAAGCACCATATGAGACTGTTACTTTATCTGACAGAGTATCTTTAATTTTTACGGATTGTTGCCTATTTTTCAAATAAAAAGAAAACCAAATTTGTGCCTGGCCAGATATTCCATACCAATCAGAAAGTCTATCTGTTAATGTAGCATGGTCAATGGTGTCGAAAGCGGCCGACAAGTCAAGCAAGGTCAGAGCCGTAACTTCACCCTTGTTCATACTAATAATGATATCGTTATGTACTTTCAGTAGAGCTGATTCTGTAGAATGATGTTTCATGTAAGCCGATTGTAATGGATTAGAGAGATGATTACTTTTTATATGAGCTTGCAGCCTATTGGCTACTATCTTTTCTAAGATTCTGGAAAGGAAACCTAAGTTGGATACAGGCCTGTAAATTTTCAGCTTGTTTTTAGGAAGACACGTTTTTTCAGTAGTGGTTTTACATGAGCTTTTTTGAAACTTAGAGGGAATGTACTAGTTCCCAGTGAATTGTTAATTATGTGAGAGAGGGGCGTTAATATTATTTCAAGACAATTTTTCAACAAGCTTTCTGGGGTCCAGATCACATGATTTTGACAATAAGCTCAAATTAGGCTTTTTAATTTCATATTCTGACACACTTTCAAAAACGTTCATTTTGGATCTAATTTCTGTTTTTTGCACTTGTGGAATATTCCGTACTTTATCTAGAAATGTGGAACAGATAGTTTCAATTTTATCCACAAAATTCCAAGAGAAATGATCACAAAGTTATTTTACTGATGTGAATTCTGGCAGAACAGGAGGTGGAATTCTATGCAGAATGTTATTTATTGAGCTCCATATGCGACTGGGATTGTCCGAGATTGTAGCGAATGGTTTTAGGCTTCATTGTTTGCGGAGTCATCTATTGAGTTGGTGATTTTGTACTTACAGGAGCGTGTTTTTCCAAAATAGAGCTAAAAACAGAGCCATACTGTTGACATAGTGCCGAGAGATCTTTCTATGCTTTCCTTATTAGATCCGAACTGAGAATATCTGAATTAAACGATTCATAATAAATTGTGTTTATTTTTAGAAATGAGATTTTTTCTTTGTGTCATTTCGTCTCACAACAGTCAGTTTCTGATATGACCGCATGATGGTCCGAGATATATGCTGCCGAAAAAACTGATTTGATAGAATTAGAAATTCGTTTAGAGATTAGCAGATCTAGCCAATGACCATGAACGTGAGTTGGAAAATTAACATGTGGCTTGGGATCGAAACATGTGAGGGTTTCATTGAATTTGTTAGTGTTTCCATTTGAGTTATCTAGATGTAAGTTGTAATTTCCCAATACCCTCAACCCTGACCCTGTATATACAAATTGTCATGCAGTAAAATGTAGGGGTTTTCTGAAATTTTTGCAATGTCCTATAATACAAATACCTTTATTATTGGTTTGTGGGTAAGTGTTGCCTTTTCCGTATTGATGGTTTGCGGTGTTTTAAGTGTTATTTTTGCCGCTAGTCTCGCTAACTGGCAAATAGCAGTTTTACAAACGTGAATTGTTAACTATGCGTCAAATCTACTAAACCTGATACAACCAAAATTTGGTTAATTCATAAATGTATGTTGTGGTGATTTTTCTTGTCATGTATGTATATGTAAGTCTGATTACTGTAAGTCGCGCTATGGGACTATCGTTCTAGGATCATCGATAGTACTAAATAATAGCAATAAACGAGATATTTTTAGATTGAAAACATAAACTTTTTTACTGAAATATCGTGCTATAAATGTACTAGTGGCTTGTCCAATTGAAACATTGGTGACACTGGTCCAAAAATAAACCAGACAGTGCGATATACAGTTATCGCGGCCAGTGCAAAGGCAGTTAACCCTCAAATGCTTCAATTCATTCAAGTGCAAATGAGTACCTGGAATAGTAAGACAGAGATAGCATTGCGTATATTAAGTTCAATGCGCCGAAATGGCTGCAGGTGTGTATGCTCTCCGTGGAGTAGAGATGGCACACGAATGAGATAAAAATGTAAAAGTCGGATAAAATACTGGATATCAAACCTTGATATCAGACCTTCACATGTACGTTTTCAATATAGCTAAGTAATTTTATTGTCGAACTGCAACACTTTTACCTTCCACTAATTATTGTGTTCTGCCTTCAGTAGCTCCATTAGATGTATCTTTTATCATGTTTATAGCGTAATATTATACTTAACTTTGCTATGTTCAGGTATTTAACACGTATAGTGTAGTTTATGATTCAAAATTATAAAAGTATAAATATTTTTTTACACACGTTCTTTTATACATAGTTTTCGCCTAATCAAGAAGCAAAAAACTAAAATGCCTGATTCAGAGAATAAAAGGAAATGTGAATAAACATCAACTACATTCATCGTGTGCTGTATTGTTTTTATTTTAGCGCCTTGTCCTTACTACGCTTTTCCTGGCGATAACAACCAATTTGGACCAATGGAGAGTGGAGTAGTTGTACCTCTATGGCACTGTGTGGCCGGCTCCTATTTTGACGAAGGAACTTGTACTTGCTGCGTCAACCCAGGTTCGATATATTAAAAAAACGATTAGTCAAACTTATAATGTAGGGTTATGTATGACATTAAGTACATAAGGTAATGCCATAAGATTAATGCTTAACCCTTTCAGTCCCGAATTTACCGTTGTCATCTTCATCCACTACAAACCGCAATTCTCGACTTGTAGTGGATGAAGTTGATTTGATGTGGCTTAAAAATTGAACAATATGGCCATGTATTGGTAAGCCAGTTTCATGGAAATTTTTGTTGTAAAAGCCTTGATTATAGGAAAATTAAGTCTGTTTTTAAGGATGTAAAATGATGCCTTAATGCATCGTGAGGAATTAAAGGGTTAAGCATCCGGTACTTATTATATTCGTGTTCATTACCTATCAGCTTTAAAACATGGTGAAAATAACCCGTGACACCAATCAGCAAAATTTGAAAATAGAAGACCTCTATTTAGTCAAATTGAATAATTTGGCGGTTAAACGGTTAATGCTGACAAGTACAATTCAGGTACATTTTAAATATATGGTTGGTAATAGACAAGTTAGGCCTATATATTTGTATTTCGGCATATGCATTCATATATGCAAGTAGACATATTTATTTATAATAGTTCTCTCAGATGTTAATGGCATAGTTTTCTTGTCAAAATGCTAGTTTCAAATAAAGCTTACCAGTGTTTTGTGAAATATAAGCATGACATTTTCCACCTGGCCATATTTTAAGTATCTCACTAAAATAAATAAAGCCATTATTCACTATTATTATTATTATTATTATTATTCACTATTTCACTCGCGTGTATTTCATGAAAACGTCATGAAACGTCATGAAACGTCATGGTTATATTCTAGTTTCCTCATTTACCTCATCTGGTATTCGATATCTTTCAATTATCTTTCAATTACACTTAGGCCTGTTGAATTTTGTGGGACAAATTTGTTGTTTTTTAGGTTTATTTTTATTCAGCGAAATATTCAAAGCCTATCATTCCAAAAAATAATTGAAAAAATTTCTTTCCTCTAAAATCTTAAATTTTTGTGTTTTTATAACAGAGCCGTGTTTTTGCCTGGCCGATATCACTCTGGCTATAAATAGTGACGATAATAGCTGTACAAACGGTGACGTCGTATCCTCGGGAACTCCACTGGCTTTCTCGTCAGCTCCAGTTCCTGATGGAGGTGCTGCCTATTTCAGTGGACTAGGTGGAATGACATATCTCAATGTAAGTATTCTTTAACCAGTACACATTTATTGATGCTGCCTAATTCAGTGGTCCAAGCGTCATGACACATCTCAATGTACGTATACGTTTACCAGTGAACATTACCTGATGGAGAGGAGGGGGAGAGCAACAAATGCACACACAGCAAAAATAGCAAAGATAACAAATAGACAGTTATTGAAAGCAGCAATGAGTGGGAGATAGCAACAGGGACAGCAAAGATAACAAATAGACAGTTATTGAGAACAGCCAGCAAGGATGGGGGAATAACAACAGAGATAGCAAAGATTAGAAATATATAGCTATGGAGAAGAGGAGGGAGGGAGATATAGCAACCATAGAACATACAGCAGAGATAGCAAAAATATTGATATAGATAGACATAGAAGAGATAGCGGCTACAGTACCTATTGCAGATATAGCAAATAGGCTGATAACAATAGATAGATAAGATATAAAAGCAAAAACACCCATGGCAGAGCCAGTATGGGGTAGTATATAAAAAAGAGACAGCAAAGCGACATTGATAGACAACATATAATAGCTTAAATAGCAGACACAACATAGAGATAGAGTTGGAGAAGAGATCGCACCTATAGCATAGATAGCAATTATACATAGCATCCATAACATTGATAGCAAGGAATTAAAAAAAAGTTGACACAAACGTACGTAGAAGAGATATCAACTATAAAGGCTATATAACTGACAAGATAGCGATAGAGATACCAGCAAAGCGATAAAGATAGCAACCATTACATACAGCAGAACAATAGACACATATATGTGACAAATATAGTATAGTATATACTAAATATATAAATATAGTATAGAAATTCTTTTTCTACAGTCCTTCAAAGTTAAGTCATGGTCGTTTTTGATGTGTAAATATGATTTTTGCGAAATTCATATTTCGTGCATGCACACTTGTAATTGAGCATATATATGAATTCTACTACCCAGATTGATTGGATATATGGATATCATCCATCCCTTTTCTTTTTTGCAATAAGCCATCCAAATATAAATCGAACCAAGGAAAAGAGAATCTGATTCTATTTTCCTTGATCGAACACATGGTCAATGTTGCTAAAACCATGAAGGTATGCAAGCTCTGAAGTGAAGAAAGTAACTAATTTTCCAAATGTACTGATGTTCTTAGTCGGAATTTTTCTTTTGCCATGACATCAATGGTGGAAAAATCAGTCTTAGGAAGACTTAGCGGATACTTATCTCTTACTAGATGTTGAGATTAAAGCTCTCTTTTAAATTCTGATTCATCAGTCCTGAGGCATCAAATAGTGTAGGGGAAGGAACAATGTCATACAACAGCAGTCTGTAACGAGCAATTTCAATCTTCTGTTCATTAAGGAAGGACTGCTCATTGGCTTTTAAGGCTGTCTGGAGTTTGCCGTCCTATTTGGGTTGAGATTTTTTTCTTTTTTGATAATTCCGCGTGAATTGTACTAGCTCTTCTCCTTCCCTAGACATGTGAGTAGATCATCTCTATTTTTCATAGTCATGGCTATATTAGAAATTATATTATGAAGCAGACGTACAGGAACATGGTCAGATTAGGGCAAACTAAATGGATTGCCAAGCTAGATATTTCACATACTTGTGCACCCCTTGTCACTCATGATGAATGGGTGCACATTGTGCACAGTACGCCTTCCTCTGAAAGTTTACAATAATTCCATCTGGTCTTTTAGATGACCATGCAGTTGATTGCTTGTTCCAATTGTTGATCCCATCCAACGGCTGCGAACTCAAATTGCTAGAGCTGAACTGTTGTTGCACATCTGGTGCTATCAGAAGCGGCTTTTGCTTATCTTCTAGATACAACGAGCGTCAACAAAATAGTTTGTTGAATAAACGCTGCAACGGTACAGATCGCGCTGAACTGCGTCAACATACAGGCTCCAATGTGCGTCTTTATCTACGCGTAACAAGTACCTGAAAACCTTGCTCAATAAATGTTTTTCGGTAGAGTAGACTTTTATCTTTATCAGTTACTTGTGTGACAAACAATCGCAGGTCTGTTAACATCACAGGATTCGTGGAATTCTTCCAGTAGTTGCTGGCTCCCGTTCTCATTCTTTCCTACCACTGCCTTTCTGAGCAGTGAGAAGTCAGCATATGTTGTGGGGTTAAATTCTTTGGAGAACTCAGCATACGCGGGTGCGTTCCAAGGGGTGAGCGATTATAGTGTTCAGCAATAAAGCCGAATTCAGAATGAGTGTAAATCCAAACATACCAGACTCCAGCCAAATATGTTTTGTGTCACTTCTCGCTAGATACATTCCAATACATTTCAGTACAATTTTTATCAAATAAATGCTGCCCATTACTGGCACAAAATTAATTTTAGTCTTGTTAGTTTGAATTGCAAGATCATGATGATACCGTATCATTTCCTAATAGCTTGAACATAAGCCATCATGATTAGGAATCTGACGAAGTATTTTACCTACCCTCTCTAACACCTGAACTGAATTCCCTTTCATCAAATGCATTGGCGTCTCCAATTGGCCATTTTGGCGCACGTGGTACAAAACTAGAAATATGGACGATTGCATCTTTTTGCAGCGCGTTGTAGACAATGCGTCATCATCTCGCATCGCAATGAACTTCGTTTATATCCCCTACCATTCTTCAAGCCGTATTCTATTACAGGCAAGCACTTCGACCATGCAGCCTGTTTTGGAGATGAGCCACTCCACATGATTTACCACCTTCCGCAGTTTGGCGTGCGTACATATATTTCTCATTCATTTGTCATCTTAGTACAAGTCAAACCTAAAAAGCTGACTCAGAATCTTGTGGAGTAGCTTTTCGAACAAAGATTTCATCTTGTAAGGAATATATTTATATACAGCTTTTAGGAAACTTTTTTGACACATTTAGGCTAAATGTATTACTCATATTAAAATTCTGATGACAGTTTCATGTTCCACATACGTGAAAACATGGGTGTAGATCGCGAAAACTTTGTTTTATGTCAAATAAAAAAGAAGTTACAGCAATAAGCGTGATTTTCAATTGTTCTGTCAAATCTGGGTACACTTTACTAAGGTCAAAAAAATTGTATAACATGGCAAATATTTCACCAATGGTTAATATAATGTAGTTGTTGCAAAGTCCACACCCCAATATGCCTTATGGCGAAGTTTTAGGATTCTAACTGCAATAGAACCAGAAATGCATAAGAAGAGATGTATAACTCCGGCCTGTTGATTTTAGACAGTAAGTTCACCAAATTGCATATTACACAAAAACTAGTTCACCTTTACACTTGGTTCCGGTGTCATTAGAAAGAGCGATCATGTATCTTTAATTTTTCATTGTTTGTGAAATTTTAAAACATGAATGGTAGTTATAGTATGGTAATAGCCATCAGATACTACGCTGAAACTGCTTATCCACATGTATGTCCCGGGGTCCTCTGTGACAACCAACATACTTTTCTGATAGGCCGCATTGGTTTGTTGTTGTAGGCCTACCCCTTTGTGAAGAACTAGAAACTGTTGTGCTATTACCAGTATCTGGTCCTCAAACGAATACAATCTCACACTTATATGATACACACATGAAATATACTGATATGTCTGTATTATGTTGGCTAGAAAATCTACGATGGCTTGCATCAAAATATGGAATGTGTTAGCAATGGATGAAAATGTCGGTCAGACCACTGTCTAAAATCAACAGGCCGGAGTTATACATCTCTTCTTATGCATTTCTGATAGAACGAATATAGTAGCTATGCAAAATTTACCGTATCAGAATACTGAAAATTTTCCTTGGATTCATCGATGAAAAACTGACCAAAACAGTCCTTGCTAAATTACACCAGGGATGGATGATTATGCATATATCTAGTTAATCTGAGTAATAAAATTGCTCTATATGCTCAATAACAAGGTGTATATGCAAGAAATCTGAATATCGCAATTAACAGGTTGTATAATTTACCACATTTTAACCACATTTCAGCGGAACACCAATACTTTTCTGAACCGTGAGATCGCACAGATTAGGAATGTTGATGGTGCTCTCGTTAAAGACCGACCCTACCCCCCCCCCCCCCCCCCCACCCCCCATACCATGTAGACTAGTAGACATAATAGTTATAGCAGCAGATAAAGAAGAGACATAAACATAAATAAAAAATAATTGATATATTTGAGTCAAGGTGGAGAATACATCTTAGGTATAAACATATATATATATATATAACAGTAGAGCCTACAGATAGACATTGAAAATATATAGTAGCTACAGCTGAAAAGCAGACAGACTTCAGAGATTTAAAATGTGACTGCACGTTATTGTTAGTCTACATCTGATGATGTAAAAAACTGTCAAATGTGATAGCAATATGATGACCACTTATAGCTACCGGGCGGGTTTTTTTACGCACTTTATTATAAGCAATATACATGATATACAAGAAAAGTTAGAATCATGCATCAGCAATTAAGCTCGCATCTAAGGTTAATCATGTAACATAAACAGTTAATGAAAGATGCGAAGTCATGATTGTAGATATTTGATTTATCTAAATCTACAGAACTTATTTAAAAACAAATATTCTGGGTGTAGTACTATATACCGGTAAGAGTGTTGAACGCTTTGAAGGCATTAAAAAAACGCTATTTTTTCAAGGTATTCAAAAAAGCAGATCTACATAAATTTATACCATTGACAGTTTAAGAAAATTAGACAAAATCGCCAAATTAGTCGAAACAAATATTCTAAGCAATGCTTGATAGTTGGGTGTTTTACCTCATGCATTGCTTACGCCTGCAGTCGAATTAAATAAATTATTTACACCTCCACGCGAATTCTGTTCAGTTACATGTCTAGAATAGTTTACTTAAGTCAAGTTACTTAAGATAATGAATAAAAGTCAATTTAATATACAAACCTTTTACTGACCAAAGCGCGTGCAATGTGTTAAAGCAATGTAGTGAATGTGACATTGTTTATTTTATATTCTATAAACTGTAGGTAAGGTTCTATGTCGATTTTGACACGATTTAATTGTTGGTAGCTATGTTCTCATTCATTCGAAGCTGGAAGCACTATTTCCATCTCCAAATAACGGAAAATAGTTATATTTGTGATACCAATTCCCATCATCTACCACAAAATGTGACATTTTATTTTGTTCACAACTTGAAGACATACATTGTATATATATATACAATCCCCAACAATACAAATGTTAAGTTTGGAATTTTTAAACTCCTGGGTTTACAACGTTTTTATCTTTATTTCAGAATCAAGTGTTCAGTGGTTTATTCACCGAATGTGCCAGAGGATGTCTCAGCGTAGGATTGTTCTTCAAATCAGAAAATTTTGCAAATGTACAGGGTTTAGTAAGCCATGCGCAATGTGGTGACCAATCGAGGCCATCATGGCAGATCTTGATATACCTGGGCGCTGTACGGGTATCAGTGGCTCATGAATCGGCATTCTACAACCCTCCAGTAAGTATTAAAAACAGACAATATTACAAAGAAACGATGTACGTTGGATCCTATATTTTGACACTTTATTGAATAACAATGGTCGAGAATCGCTATGTATGTAAGTATATAATGTGATGTGCAACTTCACTCTGGGTCAATCACTCACATTTATTTCACCACGCATAAATGCCTATACTAACAGGACAGTCAGTCAGAGGTGGCAAACCCGCTATTTGGATCGTAATCCGGATCGGGATCCTTTTTCGCCCTGAGACACACATCTCGTAAAAGTTTCATGCAAATCAATTAATTACTTTGTAAGCGATCTTGTCAAGAGACATACATACAGACATTGATACAGACAGACGGACAGACATACGGACAGAGAGGCAGACAGACAGACACGATCAAAAACATAACTTCATTGGACGGAGGTAAACATATTGTAGATTGCACAATGTCATCTTCAATTGTCATGATTGTGTTATATTCTCAGCTGCTTTTGTTTTGATTATGTTCTTTTTATATTTAAGTTATTTATTTAGCTCCGTTCAATATTCAACATTCAACATTCAGATTGAGAGATTTAGTTAAATATTCAGTCAAACTATGAGAAATATTAGACGAGCAAAATATATTGGGTCCTAGGGTGGCCCAACGAACCTTCTAGTCGCTACATCACATAATCCACCGTGAAAATAGTTTTTTTTACACATTTTTCGAAAAGTCCCCAGTCATCCACCAAGAAAAAATATTAACATTTCTGCAAAAAAAGACGAAAAAAATACATTGGGTCCTAGGGTGGCCGAACGAACCTTTTACTCGCTACATCACCTAATCCACCATGAAAACAGGTCTTTTGCACATTTCTCGAAAAATCCCCAGTCAAACTGTGAGAAAAAATATTAAAATTAAGGGAAAAAATAAGACGAACGAAATACATTGGGTCCTAGGGTGGACTAACGAACCTTTTAGTAGCTGCGTCACCTATCCAACCATAAAAAAATAGTTTTTCTACACATTTCTCGAAAATTTCCCAGTCAAATACCGAGAAACAATATATTAAAACTCCTGCAAAAATAAGACGAACAAAATACATTGGGTGCTAGGGTGGCCCAACGAACCTCATACTCGCTACATCACCTAATCCACTATAAAAACAGGTCCTTTGAACATTTCTCGAAAAATCCTCAGGAAAACTCTGAGAAAAAAATATTAAAATTTTGGCCAAAAAAAGGTAAACACAATACATAGGGTGGCCCAACGAACCTTCTAGTCTCTACATCACCTAATCCACCATAAAAAACGTTTTTTTTTCTTTATTTCATGAAAAGTCCCCAGTCAAACACCGAGAAAAAAATATTAAAATGTTAGGGAAAATAAGGCAAACAAAATGCATTGGGTCGTAGGGTTGCCCAACGAAATCTCTACTCACAAAAGCACCTAATACACCATAAAAACAGGTTCTTCACACATTTCTCGAAAAATCCCCAGTCAAACTCTGAGAAAAAGTAACACAAATTTCGGAAAAATGAGATAAACAACATACATTTGGTCCTACGGTGGCCAAGCGAACCTTCTAGTCACTACATCACCTAATCCACAATAAAAATAGTTTTTCACACATTTCTCGAAAAGTCCCCTGTCATCCACTGAGTAAACGATATTTAAATCTCGGAAAAAATAAGGCAAACAAAATGCATCTGGCCCTAGGGTGACCCGATGAACCCTCTACTCGCCACAGCTCCTAAAACACAATTAAAACTGGTTCTTCACATATTTCTCAAAAAACCAACAGTCAAACGCCGAGACAAAATATTAAAATTCCCGGAAAAATAAGACATACAGAATACATTTGGTCCTAGGGTGGCCCAGCGAACCTTCTAGTCGCTACATCACCTAATCCAATCCAAAAACAGATTTTTGACATTTTTCTCGAAAAATCCCCAGTCATCCACCGATAATTAAATATTTATATTTCGGGAAAAAATAAGGCAGACAAAATGCATTGGGTCTTAGGGTGGCCCGACAAACCCTCTACTAGCTACAGCACCTAAAACACCATAAAAACAGGTTATTCACACATTTCTCGAGAAATCCCCAGCCAAACTCTGAGAAAAAATAATACAATTTCTATAAAAATGAGACATACAAAATATATTTGGTCCTAGGGTGGCCCAGGCCTTCTAGTCGCTACATCACCTAATCCGATATAAAAAAGTTGTTTTTTTACATATTTCTCGAAAAATCGCCAGTCATCCATCGATAATAAAATCTTGATATTTCGGGAAAAATAAGGCAAACAAAATACATTGAGCCCAACGAACCCTCTACTCGCTACAGCACCTAATACACCATCAAAAAGGTTCTCCGCACGTTTCTCAAAAAATCCCCAGTCAAACTCTGAAAAAAATATAATAAAATTTTTGAAAAAAATTGACGAACAATACATTTGTTTCTAGGATGGCCCAGCGAACCTTTTAGTCGCTACATCACCTAATCCTTTATAACAACAGTTTTTTACACAGTTTCTTTAAAGTCTCCAGTCAACCAGCCAGAAAAAAATATAAAATTTTAGGAAAAATAAACCAAATAAAATGCATTGGGTCCTAGGGTGGCCCAACAGACCTTCTTGTCGCTACATCACCTAATCCAACGTAAAATAGTTTTTTCTCTACATTTCTCGAGAAATTCCCAGTCAAAAAAAAATATTAGAATTTCTGCAAAAATAAGACGAGCAAAATACATTGGGTCCTAGGTTGGCCCAACGAACTTTCTTTTAGCTGCATAACCTAACTCACCATTGAAAAAATCCCACATTTCTCGAAAAGTCCCCGGTCAAACCCCGAGAATGTTTTTTTTTTTAATGTTAGGATAAATAATGCATTGGGTAGTAGGGTGGCCCAACATACCGTCTACACGCTAAGCACATAATACACAATAAAAACAGGTGCTTCACACATTTCTCGAAAAATCCATACTCTGAGAAAAAAATATTAAAATTTCAGAATAAAATAATAAAATCAAAATACATTTTGACTGTGGGTTCATTTTGTGTGCCTTATTTTTCCCGAAATTTAAATATTTTTTCTCGGCGGTTGACTGGGTAATTTTTTAGAACTGTGTAAAAAATATATTTTCTTAGTGGATTAGGTGATGTAGAGACTAAGGACTAAATGTATTTTGTTTGTTTTTCCAAAAAATTTGTTGGGCCACCCTGGGACCCAATGCATTTTGCCTTATTTTTCCCGAATTTAAAAAAAAACTTATTGGTGAATAACTGGGGATTTTTCGAGAAATGTGTAAAATATATGTTTTTAATGTGTGTTAGGTCTAGTTGATGTAGCGAGTAGAAGGTAGTAGCTGGGCCACCCTAGAACCAAATGTATTTTGTTTGTCTCATTTTTCTCGAATTTTTATTATTTTTTTTCTCAGAGTTTGACTGGGAACGTTCTGAATATTGAACCAACTTTCTCAATCTGAATGTTGAATGTTTAACCAACTTCACACAGCTTACTTATGTACTGCTCTGTCCTGTCCTGTATTTTGTTATGGGCATGGCTTGTATAGTCTCTATGTTATTTTGGTCGTCATATTCTGATATAGCTTAGCTGGATTATTATAGATATGTGTGTTCCATTTCCATCCACTCTGTTCTGCTGCATTCCACTCCACTCTGATCTGTTTTTCGCTGCTCTGCTCTGTTTTGCTTTGCTCTGACCTGTTCTATTTTGCTCTGGTCTCATCTGTTCTGCTTTGATCAGCCTTGCTCCGCTCTAGTTTGCCCAGATTTGTTGAATTTGCCTTGTTTTGCTCTGTTTATCTCTGCTCTGCTCTGCGCTCTTATTATTTTTAGATCGTATTATGTTTGTTTCAATTCTGTCCTGTTTCTGTCATGCGCTGTTCTATTACGTTATTTCCCATTGTATTTTATTTATTTATTGCTACTCTAGTTATATTATCTTGTATTTAATAGCTAGTTGCCAACCAGTGGTACTACGTATCGTTCGTGCTCAAACCCAAAACAGGAGACATGCGACTATACGTTATGTCCGTCGCAGAGGCTGTTAACTGCGCAGAAAACTGTATTTGTCCACCACCATCTTATTCAACGTCATTTCGGAGTGAGTACGATCACTAGTACAAATAGTTTATGTGATAGACGTATTGCCCGTACGAAAATTATAGAATACACACATTTGGTAAATACAGCGTACTAAGAACACATTCTTTATATAACTGTATCACAATGTATTTGAGTACTAAAAGTACATGTTATCTAGTGCATGGTATCCATGTTAGCCGGGACTAGTTGAAATGCGGGGTTTGTGGACACAAATATGATCCTACATGGATCATGTGAGGAGATTTCAGGCATGCCAGTCGTTTAATGCATGACTACACATTGTATAAACAATCAATACATGTACTTGCAGTTTGTTTATTTTTTTATTGTCCTCAGAGAATTCTAGTTAACTCGGCATATTTGTGTTGTTGTTATCGTTGTTTGTTGTTGTTGTTATTGTTTTTTCTATACCCGAGTGCCAAGTATTAAAATGTTTTTTTTTTTACATTTCCAGGATGTGGTGTGGAGCCTCGAGTATGTGGTTTAGAAATTGGACATACTATGGATGGAAAGTTTTTTGAGGGATCTATTGCCCGGGTAAGATTACTAATTAAACCATGTACATATAGTCCAGAGGCTGGAGGGGTGTCTGTGTGCAAGAGACAGGAAAAATGTGTCAACTTAGATTTGATAAATATAGGGTATTGACTTTTAAAAGCTAGGGTAGACATGAAGGTGGGCCTTCTCTTGTAATAGCTGTTGCGATTACACGAAATAATGTTGTTTCTGCTAAATTTCGACTGTCAAATATTTGATTTTCCTGACTCTATTAATTTAACTAGACGTATGATGCCAGGATCAAGACATAGACTTTGAGGGTCAATGAATTCATTTATGCCATTAGAAATGAGTTAAAATAATTGAAATGACTTATTTCAGATGTTGTGCCGTTTTATCTATTGGATACGTGATACTTCATGACACTAGGACACAAACACGACATGTTCAGTCTGCTTTGCAAGGCTCTTTTATAAATTATTGCACGCGCTTGACATTCTCATCTTATTGTCTTATTGTTTCGATACACGTTTTCATATATACATTATACAATTTCGATTAGTATTATAGATATTCAGTGAGCGTTAGAAAGTAGGCCTACGCGTTTTAAAAATACTAGGCGCCATGGAAGTTTTATTGACTGATTGATCAATTGATTGAGTAGTAGCCCCGGTATCAATGTGGAAGGAAGCCCTGGTAATCGTCCGGAAATGCGCATGCTCAGAACCACTTAAGCCTGCTGATAAACATAGTTGTTTCATGTTGCTATCCCACTCGAATTAAGATTACTTGATTATCTCATGTGCACCGTTTGATAAATAACTGAAATATAAGCATACCTTTCTATTCTAACAATAACAAATCTTCACATCAGATTCTGCGGAAAAAAGTAGTGAAGACGCATACATTAAAAGTGAAGTCGGCCAAGTGCGAAGTTTTGTCCATTGCGGCAATTATCTTCTGTATTCACTTCAGCGCCGTATCAGCGCTAGGTGTAATGGTACTGCTGCTAGATTTTGTATAAATGGGGTGGGATTGTGTGAACTGTGTGACGAATCATAAACTCTACAAATACATGAATTATGTGGTAATAATAATACTGGATATTTGTAAGCCGTACAGAAATGATTATTAACCGTTACGGTGCGGGGATCGACTTTAGTCGTCAGAATCAGACGTCTATAGACGTCTGATTTTGATGACTAAAGTCGATCCCCGCACCGTAAGACTAAAAATATTTCTAACGGTCGTAGACCCATAACATAGGTATTCAAATGAATCAGAAAGACCTAACTAAGACATTTATGATGATTTTAGATTGAAAAATACTCTTTGGTCTCCATGGTTTTAAACAAATATTCAGCGCTTTAAGGGTAATACAACTATTTCAATGGAAACGTTCTCATTAACAGGTACAAGTGTCCACCACATGCAACATGATGGGTTGCGAGAAAGCTGAGTGTATGCTGAAGGGAAAGAGGAAGAGGAAGTACAAGTATCCCTGGACCTCGGAGGAGTAGTAAAAGGGGAGCATGGCGTGCTGATCGTGATCAAATTATATCACATCTGCTACAAAACCAATTTATCCAGATTAACATGATTAAACTCTCGTGATGCCTTAAAACAGCGTCTTGCACCACGGAAAACATACTTCATTTCATGAATCTGGGAGTTTAGGGAACATTTTCTTGAAACCGCTTTTAACCATATAATTTACCATTAAATTAGGATAATCTTCATGCATTCTAAATCGAGAAGAAATTCGCGGCTTGTAGTGCGTAAATATTTCAATTGTAAATTTAGCCTTGAAAAGCTTGATTAGTTATGGAATATATTCTGCAACATCCAAAAGCAATTTGATAAATACAATGTTTATTTTACGGAATCATTACCTTTGCATAAGTTTATTTTTTCAATGTTTATGTGATGCAAATATTATTTTATGTTTATACATTATATGTATCTATGGTACTATTATGATTTAATATGGTTGCTATTGTTCTATGATTTTTATTTCATATAATCATGAATTTTATTCATGACGTGGGATGTTCTATATATTATGGGATTACTAAATGTACCATAGAGTTATATTGTAAACGTGGGATGTGCTTTGGGTGGTGCAAATAATGTTTGCTACCATTGTATAATTATTGTGATACTATTGTATACTGTATTTGAAATGAATTTTGCGGTGCTGTAATGTGGGAATCAAAATGGTTGTAAAATGTTTGGCAAATAAACACTAAACATGAAGTTGTTGTTATTGTTGTCATATTACATTCGTTCAAATCTTGTTTAATTTACATAATAATTATCCCCTGTCTCGACTCATGTAATGATGTTTGTTTGAATAACAATTTTGAAAAATCATCTGATCAGTTTAGTGTGTATATGCACACACTAATGGCCATGTAATTCATTATTTATTCATTTCCTACATGCATTCATTCATTCTCTCTTTCTTACTTTTAATTGATTGATTAATTCATTAATTCATTAATTCATTCATTGATTCATTCATTCATTCATTCATTCATTTATTCATTCATTCATTCATTCATTCATTCATTCATTCATTCATTCATTCATTTATTCATTCATTCATTCATTCTTTCATTCATTTATTCATTCATTCATTCATTCATTCATTCATTCATTCATTCATTCATTCATCCATTTATTTATTTATTTATTTATTTATTTATTTATTTATTTATTTATTTATTTATTTATTTATTTATTTATTTATTTATTTATTTATTTATTTATTTATTTATTTATTTATTTATTTATTCATTCATTCATTTATTAATACATTCATTTATTTATTCATTCATTCATTCATTAATTCATTCATTCATTTATTTATTCATTTGCGCAATCGTTCGCGAGCTCGTCTGTTCAGATATTATCCGTTGATTCGTTTGTTTATTCATTTGTTCGCTCATTGTTTCATTCATACATTCAGTTGGTTTCGATATAATTAGGTACCTTATGAAGCCCAGCCTAATTGAACTCGAAACACCTTGTATATATTATAATATATACGGGCAGGCGGGCAGTCAGAAGGAAGAATGGAATGAAGGAAAGGACGAAAGGGGGGATGGACTAACGGACAAAGGGACGGACGGGTGGATGACAGGCGGAAGGACAGATACATTGAAAAAGAAGTAATGAAGAAAGGAAGATATATCTACAGTGTATAACTATGCGTTAAACGTGTAATAATACGTTAAACGTTAACCATTTTAACTGGGGCAGTTTGTTCTAGTTTTACTAAATATTATGACACATACTTGGCCCCTAAGTTACATAACAATTAAATCACGGTGGTGATTGGCTTATCTCGTCATGTGACAGGCTAAGTCACCCCTTCATTGATGTGGCGTAGAATACCATACTTGGTCCGAAGAAACCATTCACTCGAAACCAAACACAATTGCCATTTTCTTACAGGCTATACATAGCCCGACGCTGATGTTGACAACCCGTTGCAATATGCCCTGATTGCTGCGCTATTCTTTAATAATACAGTCACTAGGGAAAAGTAACACTGTCAGATAACCTACCTATACAATTAATCAAATTAGTTAATTACGAAAACAACATGCATGTAGGCATTCGCCGAATTGCCCTCGGGACGCTATCCGAACAGTAGTCCACTTTCCGTCCGAAACCCAAAAAGGCGTTTTGTGATTTATTATAATTAATTAATTGATTAATTTATTTATTCTTTAGTGTTTATTTATATCCAACCGCACTAATTGTCTGTGACTACAGTACAAATGAAGTGAAATGAATGGGGTTTTGGGCCACCTTTGTGCACAGGGAGGATAAACTGAGCCTGGAGAACCTCCTGAGGATACTAGTAGTGAGACAAATGAGGTGACACTGCCCTCCAGGCACACGAATTCGAAATTCGAACCCTGTCGGTCTACAATGCAAATGCAAAATCAATATCCAGGGTAATCGTTTACTTGAATAGTCAATAGTTTCTGTGTGGTTGGTATAACCCTCAAAACGCTGACATATTTTTCTATAAAACATGGAGACTTAGGGCCTACCAACGGGTTTTTTTCAAATTGAAATGATCGAAGTTAGCTCTTTACGCTTCGTTTGAATACCTATGTCATTTGTGTATATACGGCCATAATATGATATGCTAATTATTTCAGTGCGTGGACTGACATGTGACGTCTAAATCGCTTCCCGCACTAAAAGAGTTTAAAGCGACACAATCAGGCTAAAATCATAGAAAAAATCGGTGATATTATTTTGGCTTCGTAATATGACTATTTGAAGTAAATATGTCCATAGACTAGAACTGCAGTTTTTAAATTTGTGTGTTGCGCATTTACCAGTTAAGCGAGGTAAAGAGACGAAATTGACGATTTCTTATTTCGGACATGCATGTTCAAAATAAGAAATACAGGAATTTGGTCTCTATATCTCGCTTAACTGTTAAATGCCCATCAGAAAAAAATATAAAGTCTTGCAGCTCTAATCTATGGACATGTTTACATCATATGGTCATATTAAGAAGCCAATATAAAACTACCGTTTTTAATGATTTTAGCCTGGTGGTGTCGCTTTTCATATATTATGATCAAGTTGCCATGACTAGGTAATATTGCTTTATCTGTTTGTTGAGATATTGCATTGACCTGCAAACAGTGGATAATTTACGGAGACAACACTATGTTTCAAATCATTGAAGGACTTTGATGACAAACAATCATGTTACTAATCAAATTTACATTATATGCATGTCTGTCACTTCATTTCCTGCCGCGTTGTCAGTGCGCCACAAATTGTATTGACGCGCTGCTAACATTATTAGATATGACGTAATTACCACAATTTGGGCGTTAATGAACTTCTGTCATTCATTGATTGGAGGCCATAGTTTATTGTCCTGCATACATCTACGAGATACGAAAGACCGTCAGATGTCTCAATGAAAAAGACAGGTTTCTATATAAATTCTATACCGAGTTTATTCAATACACGCCTAGACATTAGTGTACAAGGATATACTATTTTAACCTTCACGTTAATGCTATATTCGATTGAATATAATAATAAAACATACACAATGCATATACGTTATCTAGAAGAAAACCTAAGCATGTATTGAAACACCTTTTCTGGTATCCATGCACCTAATAATAAATAATAAAAAACAAATCTTTTCAAAATATATTTAAAAGAAGGAATGTGAATTGTCGCAACTCAGTTTAAAAGTAGCCTACAATTAGAGCAATAAAAACATAACACCATGAAACAACATAGCGCTGTTTCCTGTAAATATGCTTATTTAAATAGACATACAGGATTAGATTTGTATTTTCCATTGGTCTACATCTTCTCACCATTTGTGGTATCCTTCATCGCTCGAGCTGCCGGTACAAATATGTTAGATACAAATATGTAGTAAGACATGTGTGTTCAATAGCTGGAATTAATTGATATAGGCCTATATATATATATACATGATAACATTTTAATCAAGGATATATTGATTTCATATCATTTGATATGGTCAAGTATTTATTATCTATATTTCATCTTTGAATGGATATATTATATGTTAAGGCCATGAACAAATTCAAGAATAAATAGATGAATGGATGAATGAATGAAAATGAACGAATAAATGAATGAATGAGTGCAATTATGAGTGAATGAAGTGAGTGAGTGAGTGAGCGAGCGAGAGTGAGTGAGCGAGCGAGAGAGAGAGAGAGAGTGAGTGAGTGAGTGAGTGAGTGAGTGAGTGAGTGAGTGAGTGAGTGAGTGAGTGAGTGAGTGAGTGAGTGAGTGAGTGAGTGAGTGAGTGCGTGAGTGAGTGAGTGAGTGAGTGAGTGAGTGAGTGAGTGAGTGAGTGAGTGAGTGAGTGAGTGAGTGAGTGAGTGAGTGAGTGAGTGAGTGAGTGAGTGAGTGAGTGAGTGAGTGAGTGAGTGAGTGAGTGAGTGAGTGAGTGAGTGAGTGAGTGAGTGAGTGAGCGAATGAGTGAGGGAGTGAGTGAGTGGCCAATCGATCTAATAAACGAACGGACAAACGAACGAACGAACGAACGAACGAACGAACGAACGAACGAACGAACGAACGAATGAACGAACGAACGAACGAACGAATGAACGAGCAAACGAGCGATTGAGCGAATGAACGAAAAAACGAACGAATGAATGAATTAATGGATAAATGAAGGAATGAATAAATAAATGAATGGATGAATGAATGGATGAATGAATGAATGAATGAATGAATGAATGAATGAATGAATGAATGAATGAATGAATGAATGAATAAATGAATGAATAAATAAATGAATGAATGATTGAATGAATGAATGAATGAATGAATGAATGAATGAATGAATGAATGAATGAATGAATGAATGAATGAATGAATGAATGGAAATAACATGCACTAAGCCGGCATAATACCATGTTAGCTATAGAGATGAAATTCTACCTTGTTTATTATTTCAAGATGTATAAATAAGACCGCTACCTACATTAAAGCAGCTAGTTATTTTTTGTTAAATCGAGCTCTTGCATAGACCCCTTCTAGTATAAGCTAAGCAGACATAGGAATAATATTATGTTTGTACAATGACAATGACAATGACTAATCTAAGTACTCAGCTATCCCGTTAAATCTTATATTTGTTCACTTGGGCATTTTAAATTGTCATTTCTTTTTCTTTAAATCTAGGATTAATGAAGCATGCTATTAATCGTTTAATCGACAACAAATAAAAGACCATACTTTTATTTATAAAGTTTGACATTTGTTGCACGTACCCATACCATCCGACATTTTGATTCATCAACGTTTATGTTCGGCTTGTTCACATGATCAAAATAAAATCGAATCAAAGTTTAAAAAAATATAATAATTACATGGTTCGTGTACTTATTTAACTGAAGCTGCAAAGTCCATATCTCATGCGGAGACAGGGTGGCAAGTTGTACTTTGACTTCAATCTCTCGTGGAACAAATCAGGCAGCATTCGATCCTGGTCACCCGGGATCGATTGACAATTTGTAATTCTCGCCGCTATGTGCTGTTATGTAAGACTTCGTGAGGCACCGTGCTAAGATTTCCACCTACTTACTGGATTTCTCATTTACACCTAAATAGAAACCTTAACCTTCTGGCTGTCAAGGCTTGCAAGTCTCTCATTAATCAATGAAAAAGTTTTTCTGTGTTTTTCTGTCTGTGTTTGCTGTCGCTCCTCGTGTTGTATGAACTCTTATCAATTATTGTATGTCAACCGGTGGCTCGGTGACTGCGAATTCACAGTCACAAGGCCAGTGTTCAGACCACCCTACAGTAAAATTTTTCACGTGATGCGGATAATTACGGCAAATAGCGCAACCTATACGCAAGGTATTATATGGCAACATTTGGCATGACTTCTGTCCATACATATATGGAGCTTCATTGGTGACGTGCTTGAAAACCAGCTGTTCAGATGCGGATTCCAATATTGTACATGTATAAGGAACATAAATTATTATATTTGAAAGATAGACACCATTTCAAACTTTAATTTAAAATATCACAATTATTGTAAGCAAGATGTGGATAAATGTGGAATAAATTTAACTGACAATGTTCACTCACTCACTCACTCACTCACTCACTCACTCACTCACTCACTCACTCACTCACTCACTCACTCACTCACTCACTCACTCACTCACTCACTCACTCACTCACTCACTCACTCACTCACTCACTCACTCACTCACTCACTCACTCACTCACTCACTCACTCACTCACTCACTCACTCACTCACTCACTCACTCACTCACTCACTCACTCACTCACTCACTCACTCACTCACTCACTCACTCACTCACTCACTCACTCACTCACTCACTCACTCACTCACTCACTCACTCACTCACTCACTCACTCACTCACTCACTCACTCACTCACTCACTCACTCACTCACTCACTCACTCACTCACTCACTCGCTCGCTCGCTCGCTCGCTCGCTCGCTCGCTCGCTCGCTCGCTCGCTCACTCACTCACTCACTCACTCACTCACTCACTCACTCACACACTCACTCACTCACTCACTCACTCGCTCGCTCGCTCGCTCGCTCGCCCGCCCGCCCACCCGCTCTCTCGCTCGCTCGCTCGCTCGCCCGCCTGCTCTCTCGCTCGCTCGCTCGCTCGCTCGCTCGCTCACTCACTCACTCACTCACTCACTCACTCACTCACTCACTCACTCACTCACTCACTCACTCACTCACTCACTTATCAAGGGCATTGGAAGCTATTATTGATGAATAAGTCAATGCAGGAAAGAAAGAAAGAATGAATGAATGAATAAATGAATCAATCAATCAATCAATCAATCAATCAATCAATCAGTCAATCAATCAATCAATCAACCAATCAATCAATCAATCAATCAATCAATCAATCAATCAATCAATCAATCAACCAATTAATTTGCAGCGCTGCAACCTACAAAATCATGAAATGGTCAGATCCCGATCAAGTGTAAAACTAAATCGATCCGGAGATACGTGCTATTTAGGAGGGAATCGCTGAGTCGCATACTGTCACCAGCAGTCTCCGCGTATGAGGTCCTTTCCCCGCCATTTCCGAGTCCACTTACCACCCGTCTGCAAACGGCAGCTATTAATATTATGATCGGAAAATCGGATATAATCCAACATAATTATGGCTGCGGATGTGATGCCGCTCCTTTACAGTGATGGAGTGCTACATGGAGTAAGACAGTAAGATATTGGGAAAGATCACACTATCTCTGACCTTCAACATCATCCCAGTGTTCTTGAAATTAGGAGACCTAATCTATTTTTTTTTCACCACGAGTCTCTAATTTTGTTAGACACTAAATATAAAAATTTTAGACTAATAAATTAGTCTATTTAACAGGGGTGTTTCTCATGCATTTAAAAATGCATCGGTTGTACCAATTTATGAAAAAGCCAAGCTACAAAATTGTAACTAGCGTACAATAAACTTTTTATCAATGTTCAGCATACCATATTTCTCCTTTTCTAAATGATGTACTTTCTGAAAATTTCTCTGGTTTTCGTCGAGGCTGTCAGGATGCCCTGCACGGTGTATTAGAACATTGGCGCAAATACCTCCTCACCAAAACAAAAATTTTAGCCCTTCTAATGGATCAAAGCAAGGCGTTCGACTGTATGCCTCACGAGCTGCTGGTGTCAAATCTGGAAGTCTACGGTGTTCAGTCCAAATCGTCTAAATTTATTTTATCATATCTTTCACACAGACATCTGCGTGTCCGTGTTGGCGAAAAGTGCAGTTCATGGCAAGCCACCAGCAAAGGAGTTTCACAAGAATCTGTTCTCGATCCTATGCTTTTCAATGTTTTTTTAATGATCTATTTTATTTTGTCAAAACTGTCCTGCTTACAAATAATGCATATGATGACAATCTTTCCCATGCAAATACACATTTCTAAATTATCAAATAATACCTGGAAAGGGAAGCAGAAAACGTATCTGGTGGTTTGCTATAAACTGCATGAAAGCCAATCCGGAAAAATTTCAGGCAATTTTATTAAATGCCAACAGTGAGGGCAGTCATTGACTATACCTAATCCATTGAGCCAAGCGAAGAAGTAGCACTGCTGGGAGTGAGAATGGACAATCGGCTAGTTTTATGTAAGGGAACAGGCAGACAAGTGAATGCTCTGAAGCCACTATGCCATCACTTCAGTCAAGATGTGAGGCTAGCTGTTTTTAGAGCTTTTATCTTGATACATTTTCAGTACTTTGTACTTTGTTGTGTCAGACCAGCTTGCCTTCCCTAGAAGAGAGGCGACGGCAACAAATAGCTATTCATTCCTTCAAAATAGTAAGTAACTTTACACCACCATATCTTTATGGATAAATAAGTAGGTTGATAGGTCTGAGTGATCGCTCAAATTAATTGGCCTGCCTGAACATCAAATGCCCAGACGAGTGGGTGATATTATATTACTATCAAGTTAGTGTGTGAATATAGTTTTACCTCACTTTGTGCACATTATGGCAATATCGCGACAGAAGTAAGCATTCCTTCAATAAATGACTTCAAGGGTTATTTATAGTGCATAGTACCATAGACATAGCACTACACCCTTCATTCCTTTGAACAGTTTGTAGCACTGTATGTGCACAACCTTGTTGGCAAACATCCGGCCCGAATGAAACTTGAAGTAAAATATGAAGCTTCAAGTAAAATACCAAGAAACAGCATGTTCAACTACGAAATTAAGCTTTAACAGCAGTGTTATTTACATGTTTCTTTGAATAAAATCCGAAACCATCACTATCTTTTGAATTGATAATAATATTGAGATGACCATAGCATTATACATCTTTGAGACTGGTAATTGGAGCAAAATGACAGCGCTAATAGTATGATCATAAAATGGCAAGTACTGGATTTTTGTATGTTTCATTAATAGTCCAGGGAAATATTGTACTTGACCCAGAACTACGAGAGGGTAGCCGAATTTTTTTACCAAGCTCCTCTATAAGGTCTCTAGTAACAAAAAAGCTAAACTCGCCGGGGGGGGGGGGGTATTTTGGGCCACGCCCTTTTTTGCTGTCAGTGGGGATGTTCAGTGTGATAAAAGGGTCTACCTCTGTACATACATGTACTTGACGGATTTGTATGATTTTATTGTCAATTCTTACAGATAAACCGATATAGGTTATTTTGATGACCTTGAAGGGTGAATTTATGGGTCACTCTGAACATAAAATTACCACTTTTTCATTGTTTTGTATTTACTTTTTCTACAATGAAAAACTTCACAGATATGGTAAAATGGCCACACTTTGCATAGGCTTTTAATTGGGAAAACATAGTCTGATAATAATTTGTTTGCATAAATACAAAATAGCCGCCACTGAAAATAAACGTGGAGTCATAATACTGTTAACTTCTGACTCTAACTGTCCTATCAAAGAGACTGGAGAGACTGGTCCACCACGTAGTTTAAGACATTTTTGTCACAATGTCTGGCTATGTCAGGTGCACAAACAGTTATTAAATGTTAGGATAAGTCTAGGCCTAATATGAATTTGACAACATAAAATAAAATTCACCACCAGGCGAGATGTTTTTTTTTGACATGGTAAATGCGCGCAACACAAAAATTAAAAAAACCTACGTAGTTCTAGCCTATGGACATGTATACATCAAATGGTCATATTAGGAAGCCAAAATCAAAATACAGATTTTTTGCTAATTTTAGCCTGCCTGTGTTGGTTTTTATTTAAATAACAAAACAAAATTTTACAACTATATCTTATATTATATTGATGTATAATAATATTATACATCAATGCTATTGGCAATTCACTTTGATTGATTTATCTTGTTTTGTCACAACAGTACACATAATCATACTTTTTAAAAACTTTCCTTACTATCCATACCTTATCAAGGCTATTTGTTGTAACTAATTAATGTACATATATATGTATTTGGTATAAACTAATTATAAATATGGGTTTTGTATCATGATTCTGGCATTATGTCAAGACTTATCTGAATAGTTCGGCCAATTATGATAAATACAAAATAATACTAACTGTACCTAGCCAAACTAGTGGACTGTGTTTGTGACCTTGAAGGTTCATTATGCATAGCTGAACATTTTGGCCAAACTTGAGCTTTTTTGTACATGACAAACTTTTTTTAAAGCTTTATTTTTCTGTTTGAACGCTTGGACTTATATGATATGGCGTTACATGGACGCTTTGCAATGCTTGTGGCCATAAATTAAATATTTTTCTGAAATTATCGTATCGCAATGAGTCTATGTTGGTTTCAATGATGAATCTCTCGGCTTACTTGCACAGCCACTTGGGTCTACCCAGGATATGTTCCTATGCACAAAAAACTAGCTCTGTGCCAAATTTGGCACTTCTCCCGGGATGTGCCCAATTGCAGTGATGGTTCTAGCTAATCTGGCTTTATTTTGAATACGGCATACCGTTATATGTTTTGAAGAATTTGTATCAATGTATTAAAACAAAAAATCATATAGTGATTTGAAAATCTCAATAGGTCAATTGAGGAAGAGGTGACATATGCCTAATTGCTTAATTGTGCTTATTGTATGTGGCGGCCATTTTGGATTTATGCTAATTAGACCATTAATAAGTTATTTTTTCAACAGCCACTCATCTAGTTTTATAAAAGGGACCACGATATTTTATCATTTTAGTAACGTTTGCCCTGTAGAAAAAGAAAGCTCAAACAGTTAAAAAGCGTACATTTTGTGTTTGGCCTTGATTTTGTCCTATATATTGACCATGGAAGATCATATAAATATTTTTATTCTATACACCGAATACAACTCTACATAAATAAACCCCAAGTTCATTTAAGTCGATCAATTACGTACAAATGTGGACGCTCTGATATTGGAATATTGCTAATATCAAAAAAGGGCGTGGCCCAAGAATACCACCTCCTACAACGAGTTGGTCTTAAGACATTTTTTGTGATACTAGAGACCTTATACTACAACTTGGTGAACAAGTCTATCTGCCCTCTCGTAGTATCAGGTTCGGCCATATTTTGACAAAGAATCCCTGGACTATTAAATTTAATTTTATCCCATTAAACACGAAAAGTATCCCAAATGTTGGTTCAATGTTTGCCCATCGTCTACGATGCTGGCCCAACACTGAACCAACAATGCAGCTATGTCTCCTATTTGCTGTATTGCACAGGCCGCATGCCTTGACCGATCGCAGTTTCTGGCATTTGACATGGAGTGGTGGCAGGTCATTTGTCTGAGAGGCGATATTGATCAAAGCTAATTATGCTGGAAAGAGCAAGGGATGGAAATCTCTGGCGTTGACGGCTTGCATATTGAAAATATGCTGCTGGAGTAATGTCACAGACGATGAAATGTGTCCAACGAGCATTGAATCAACATATGTTGTCCGCTGGGGCTGCTGTATCAGCCATGAACAAGACATGTGAAGTTGTCTCAATTTTGAGTCAATGTATGTATCTTGTGACTGGCTTATGACACTACTGGTTTGACTTCTGTGTATTCCTATGAACGTGTAATCATTTTATTACCGAACGAGAAGGGTCATATCGATGCTATATATGAAAGCTCAAAAGGGATATTCTCTCGTTTTTGTGTAATTTTAATGTTCACACTGAAACTAATGTTCGTACGCTAGGAAACTTTTTCCATTTTACAACGAAAAACCTTAACGTTTGCGCTAGAAAACCATATCGCTCTCGCTAGAAAACGTTAACGTTTGCCCTCTAGAAAAAATATTTTTGCATAAGAAAACATTAACGTTCGCGCTCTAGAAAACCTTTTGCCTTCACCTGATGATATACTGATACATGAGCCTGGCCCGCCGGGTGAGTCCAAATGTCTCATTGTTATAATATAAACAGGAGTTATCAAATGAAGCCTTATTTTGTTATTAACAGATTGTTTCCGCTGCCGGCGTTTCCCGTCATGCATGACGCTCAGCCCAAGAAATGTGCACATTTCCAGTTTTTATTTTTAAAAATATTTGATGATAAGTTGACTTAAATAATCTGCTAAGTTATGAGTTTATTGTGATATATACTTCAATTATATTGATGAACTTGAATCACTTCACAGGGCCTTTAGTGTGTACAATAAACGTGAGATATGATTGATAGTCTATCTATCAATTCAATTGCACCGAAAATGATTACATTATTGTCCCGGCTCCCGAGGAATTTATACCATATTTGTCCAATCTTTCCATAGGTCTATGTATGCTGTATATCATGTTGTCCCAACGATGTTTCAATACTTTCCGAGCTCTCGAGACATTGAAACCGAATGGAGCCAATGTTCGAACGTGAACTATAAGTTTTCAACAATGTGAACGTCAAGGTTTTCTAGTGCGACCATTATTATTCCACAGTGCGAACGAAATGTTTTCTAGTGCGAACATTAGTATTCTACAGTGCGAACGCTAAGGTTTTCTAGTGCAAACATTAAATGTCCAGAGTGCGAACGTCAATGTTTTCTCGCGAACGTTAAGGTTTTCTCGCAAGAGTTAAGGTTTTTTTTATCGCAAGCGGATAAACACATTTTCTGGAATGCGAACATTACTTACCTACAGTGTGAACTGTAAAATTATAGAAGAACGAGAAAAGTTTCCTTTTGACCTTTCATATAAAACTGCAGTTTCCCTTTGCCTATCCCACTTATCCCAGTGTATCTATCTAAGATATGCCTACCTTAAGGTATAGAACGATACAAAATCGTACATGTAACCTGGTAACCCAGTCGATGCATCATTTCAGCAACTATGCATGCTGTGCAAAGATCAGCAGCAACTATCTGCTTTTTCAGCTAGCTCATTAAATCCCAGCAAACTCATTTTAATGTTATGTCAGCGTCGTAGACGATAGACCAACATTGATCAACTTCTTCAAACTAACCAAATTATCTTTTTACTTCAAAGAAGTTGTGAATTTTGATTGGTGAACTATTTTTCTGGGAACAAAGTTATCTGTTCCGTTGAGTGCTTCTTCGCGACACATTCGCAGATAGAGATTAATGGAGATTATAATTGATCAGCAGAATCTTTCCGTCGAGCTAGTCATCTGAGCCGACGATAAAAATGCAATAAATAACGCGAACTTGATTATTAGCAACTATAGTAATGTGTCTTATTAAGACCTGAATTGTTTATGCTCGAGATCTACAACCGTTTTCCCCATCCAAACTTAACTGGAGACATGTGCACGGGAGATGAAAATCGAGGTGAAAATCGATATTGGCCGATATAGAACTAATCAGGAACTACTCCACCTACGTACAACGTTTTCCATCCTAAATATTTTTCTATCGGTCTGGCCGTTGAGTGGAGTGGCATTAGAGCTATGTGCTGTTAACGGAATGCATAAGAGCAATTCACGCTCGAAATATCACCGAATCGATACAATCTCTGAATACTTAATTTCCATAATTCTCCGATTGCGTTCTCCTCATTTCATTTCTACTTTTTTTACATCCTTTTAGTATCCACAGCGCACACTATGAGCGAGTGAGAGAGTGAGTGAGTGAGTGAGTGAGTGAGTGAGTGAGTGAGTGAGTGAGTGAGTGAGTGAGTGAGTGAGTGAGTGAGTGAGTGAGTGAGTGAGTGTATATTGTAAATATTTATATAAAATAATATTTAAATTAATAGAAAGAATATAGATTTATTTTTAAGGCTATTGATTAGATTCCGATATAATATTTGAACCCGCATCTGAGTCTTGTAGCGCGCAAAAGATCGCCATAATACCTTCCGCTTGGGCCGCGCTATTTGCTGTAATTCTCCGCGCCATTTGCACAATCTCTCTCTCCCGGGTTGACATAAAATCGAGAAGAGCTGATATAACACGAAAAGCGACAGCAAACATCACAGGTATAATACCGTGGGCGATAACACTATTGACCAAAGGGTAAAAAACTTGCAGTAATTTTCATATGCTTAGAGTTATTTCTCCCTTACGCTATCCAGAACATTTATTTGATGAAAAAATTAAAACTGTTAAATTGAAACAGAAAAACGAACTGAGCCAGAAAGATGTTACATTGACTACTTGGTTATTTTGTAATATGAAAGGTTCAGTCCACATATCTTATTCAGTTCAGAATGCCTGCAGTTAAAGATATTTCCATTGATTAACCCTTGTACTGTCACGGCCGTATATATATACGATTCCAAGCTAGATCCAAACCAAGTTAACCCTTGTACTGTTGAATTGCTTGTGAATATTTTTCATTCATTTGAAGCTGGAATTGTTAACGCAATATCCAGCTTCAAATGAATACAAAATAACATTATTAAAAAAAAATTGAGTTATCCGATAAACTTAGCATCAACCGCAAGATATGTTACAAATTTCAATGGTATTTTATTCAGTCTGAAATTTGCTTAAAAAGTATATCTAGGGTATTAGCAGCACAAGGGTTAAGTGTCACTAAAATGTGTATAATAGTGGGACATGCTCAGTCTATCAAGTCATTCAATATGAAAGGTGGCTGTTTTTCATAAATAAGAAAATATTTGGTAATTTTAGACAGCTTCAAATGAATAAAAAGCAATAACAAACAATTAGACAGGGAAGATTAGTTGTCTTATTTTCAGATGTAAGTGAGACCTTACATTTGCAATCACTTGACGTTGTGTCTCGCTACCGCGATTCACAGCCTCAAGTGGTTGAAAAGCGTGCTTACGTACATAATTACATCTATGTGTTTTTTCAGCTTTAAAATATATTTGTGTATACCCCACCAACGAGATTCACAAACACGAGACACCTACCCAATGTTAGATGGATGAATTGGTGTGCGACAATGCCCCAGCACTAATGTCTAGTGTTTGCTAGGTATATTGCTCTGTACCATGCGGGTTATCATGATTATAAGTTTTTAATACGTTGACCCGCTCATACAGGTAAATACTTTATTAAATGTTGTGTTGTATATGTCAGATGTGTAATATGTAGTTGTATTGTTACGTATTTTAAGGTGGGATCAAGCAAATAAGGAAATAAATATACAAATAAGCCGTGCATCAAATATATAAATTCATGAGCATTAGTTTGTTTTATTTACTCTCCTAACTCTCTCTCATTGGGGATTAATAACGTGCCTACTGATGTTTAAGCATGCGCTGTACCATGGCGTTGATATTGTTCGTTGGATACATTTGTTATTTTAATGCAGCATTTTTCTATCCTCGTATTGTAATAATTGCTTTACAGCTGCATTTCTGAATATTAACTGTGTTTTTTTCAAGGGTATGGAAATGTATCGCTTCTGTCACGATATTCATTTTTTGTTTTGTTTTTAGCAAGTAGCTCTACTTCTATTTAGTGCATTAGGCGCACCAGTCGATCCCCGATAAATATGAGGTACTGCACCGATGTTGGCTTGATGCTGGGCCACCGTCGGCGACGTTAGCCCATCATCAAATTAACATTGGTTAAACCTCCCATGTTTGATAGTGATGTTGACAGGGTCGGTCTGCCGGAGATTAGGTCGTTGGCTTTTCTTTACAATTCAGACATTGTCAGCACCACATTTCCAGACATGATCTGGCTGGGACGGAGTGCTTTAAGTAGAGTATCACGTGGTCTCTGTCAGTTTGTTCATCTGTCGCGTGACGTCATCAATACTCCAGGTCTGCGGCACTGCTTCAGACGACAGTGTGTTATTCATGGCCCATATTGCATGAAACAGTAGCATGGTGTGAATACACAGAATGATGCAGACTGCTTCCCAAACAATCCCCCGAACTTCGAGTTGCGCATTTAGAAAAAATAGCAATATGGGAAGTGAAATGATTAACCCGGCGACATTTTTTCAGTGCCATCATTGAAATAAATATTTATAACTCTGTTAAACACGATTTTTCAAAAATAAGAATGAATAGAGGAAGACACGAAAAATTGATATTACAACTATTTCTAAATTTGTAACCGTAAAATGTTTGAAATAATATATAGGCCTATGCATGTGATAAATGTAATGATTTATATCAAACAGGCTGGCATTAAAGCTATGGACCCATTAGCCTACTTTTATACCACACATGGTCACAGTACCCACCCAGCAGACACAATACGTTGAATCAATGTTGGTTCAACGTCGTAGACGGTGAACCAACGTTAAACCAGCATTGATTCAAAATCTTGTGTCTGCTGGGTAATGGGTCATCATCAGGTACTCATTCACACCTGGGTAAAGTTAAGTACGTGCAGGTACACGGCATCGAAGCACATGCCTGGCAAACGTACCACAGCAACATTGATAACATTGCCCACTACGTTTTGTTGAAATAGAAAAAAAACTTCATACCAATGTATTTCATGCAAGTATAATTTATTATATGCATTTAGTAAATATATTTGACAAAGCCATTGTGAATCCCCTACATGTAAATGACTAACCCGTTCTCCTAGTCATTTATTTGTATCTATTATTTGTTCGATTTCCCGGCATTCATGCAGTCTTGTCATGGCTTTCACAGGGTCTAATCTTCACTATCGCTTTCACTCATTTCGGGTAAATCGTCCAGTTTTCCAAAGAGTTGTTTAAAACCTGGTGGTTTGTTAACTACAGTTTGTGAGAGTCCTTGTAGAAGGTGGTAATGTGATGTGAGCCGTATGTCATACGCCAGCAGTGCTACTCCTAGAAGCAGAAGGATCTGTAGACATGCGTCTAACAGGTACACCATACCGGGATAAAGGGACTCTGTACAGGCATAGAGACCTGTGAAGGCCACTGCCCCCACCAGGGTACCTGCCGTCTCCCCACATGACAGCAGAGAGAACACCTTACCCACCTCATGTTCAGCGACACTCTTACTGACAGCTGACTTAAGCCCAGAGATGACCACGGCACTCGGGCATCCCAGCACCACACTTAAATAGACGGTGGTACTGGAGGTGCTGAGCCCAAGTAACACTAGCCGTACTATCTTAAACAACAAGCCAAGCATCACAAGTGTGAAGTCATGTAGCTTCAACAACCATAATAGGAATGGCATGAGGAAGAAAACAGCCATACCCAGACATGCGTAGTCTAGAGCTAGTAGGTAGCCATACAGATGTCGTGGCCAGTTGAGGGGTGCTCTCTCCACGAACAGCAATGTGACGTCTACCTCTCCTGCTTTACAAGCCTGATGAATCACACAGAGTAACATCATTATTAAGAGGTGACACCTAGCCCGACCCTCCCGTGCCACATACAGCACCTGTAGGCTCTCCTTCACATGTGCCGGATGTAGAGGTGGTCGACGACCTGTACCTCCAGTGTCCTCCATGACCTCTACCTCACCAGGTGGTTCAGGTACACTGTCCTTCATGAGGGCCATCGTGATCAGAATACAGAGTGCGGTGACCAGCATTACAGCACAAAACACCACATCATACCCAGCCACCTGTAGCAGACTCCCCGCTGCTAATGATCCAACAAAGTAACCGAAATAATTCATGGCCAGGAGTTTGCCAAGCTTTCTGGTTCGTGTCTCACGCGTGCTCATGTCTGCCACATAGCTATGTAGAGCCATGGTGATCACTGCAGACTTCCCAAACACGCCTCTAATGGCCGCCCCTGTAAGGATGAGAGGCAGAGCTAAGCCTTGAGATCCTAGAGCCAGGCTGCCCATGTAACAGATAACGGCCAGTACTGTACCCACACAGCAGAGTAACACAGGCAACTTACGTCCAACTCTGTCACTCCACGCTCCACAGAACAATCCTAGCAGAACTGCTGGCAGATTCACCAACAGTTTATAGTAGATGAGGTAGGCCGCACTCTCACTCTGCACCTCCTTCTCTGACCCTGGTGACAGGAGAGACAGGGTATGGCTGCAGCTGCTGCCATCTGCGTCCTCATGGGGTGTCAAGCTGTGGTCCAGATGTGGAGACAGGCCGTGATGCTGGTAGTGGTTCCTGCACACACTCTGATAGATTAGCAGCCTCACCGATGGCTCCAGCATAGAGTCACCAACCTTGTAGAGGAAAAAGATGAGTTCTGCCACAAGGTCAGCCCCACTGCATCCACTACATAGCATCATTGTGTGAGGTGATGACACCTGTAAAGACAAACAACCTGCTCAATGATGGTCATCGTCAACCCTTGCGCTATCCGCTGCAATAGTATATACATCGTCCTCTTGGAGTTAGAAGGTGCTAAACTGCCACTTGGTACTCAGCACCTTCTAACTCCAAAGGAACGACATACCGCTGTACTCAATTTCGAACCAAATGAAATCTAACTAATTTAAAAAAAAACAAATTTTGCGGTATTTTCAGGCATCATGGTGTCATTAGCTGCACATTGGTTAACTGTAACCAATAGGTTGACAAAATTCAAGAGATTACCTCACATTCTCTCCACAATAATTGCTCATTTATGCTTACATATTGTCTGACAATAACATATTTAGTATGTGAAGTACCGAATTGTAATATGGGGACTGCCGATCATAATCATAGTATTAACCCAAGGGCTGCTGAATTGTTTGGTTCTACTTAGCTGTAATTGCCAACGCTATTTCCATCTTCAAATGACGAAAACATATTTCTATATATGAAAACGTTTAATTGGTTTAACCCTCAGAGCGCTGAAATATATATTTTAAAAACTTTAGAGATCAAAAAGCTGTTTCTATTTGAAAACATCATAAATGTCTTACTTAGCTCTTTCCGCTTCATTTGAATACCTATGCTATGGGTCTACCGCCATTACAAATATTCAATTCTTACAGTGCGTGGAACGACGTCAGAATCTGATGTCTACAGACGTCATATTCTGAAGTCTAAAGTCAATACCCGCACTGTAAAGGATAAAACATATTGTAAAGCGTGTACAGTCCTAGCCCCAGCAAACTCGACATACTAAACCAATGTTGGGCCAGCGTCTCAGACGCTGGCAATTAGCGCATTGTTACCGCTGCTCCTCCTCCCTTGGCCTTTCATGTGATCTGCATAAACTGTATGGCTTTCCTATAGGGATGGTATTGTTACAAACAATACAGTTTTCCTTACATGAAGGTATTGAAGCATCGGAAATCAAAGTCGGTGGGATGAAACATTTTCAATGTTGTCAATTTTGAAAATTTATTTTATATGAAGCTATGTAGCCTACTGATCTTAACTAAAAATACGAAAAAGTCAAAAAACAATTTTAAATCACTGAAAAAGAGCGAAATAGTTGTATTTCCAGGTCGTATATTGCCATGTAAACAAAACAAGTCAGCAATATTAAGCACTTTACATCACATATTCCCACGCATCAGACGCTAAGATCAGAGCAGTCGCCGCTAATTGGTGTCTCATAGTCAGGACACGGGAGGACACACCTGCAGCACTGATTGTCTACCCAACGCTGGGCCGATGCCATCAGCATGTGGCCCAATGCTGTAAAAACATTCAATCGTCCTTCATGTATACAAATAGTTTGTTTGGGTTACTTCTGGTTTCATAGAAATGTTGATTACAAATATTTGTAAAAATATGATAATTCTGAAAAAAATAAAAACATGATCCGTGGGATACACTACTTCAGTGCTGAATTAAAAACGAAAATTGATGTCATCCTAAGGGGCTGCTTTAAACTCATGTATGTATTTTAAAAATATAGGTATTTAAAGTGACTTTTATAACAAAAACACTACTTATCAGCTTTGGTATTCTGAATTAAAACACACCACTACATCATTTTCTTTGTCGAACCACTACATTTTAAGCCGGGAATGGAGAGTTATTGTTGACCTAATACAAACCAATTATCATGGTAGGCCTATGGTATTATAATCAGTCAGGTGTGACCGACCGATTGATTATGAGGGATCCTCAATATGGTCGGATGTGTTTTAAGTTAGTTAGAACCCTCGGAGTTCTACATTCTTTGCTGTGAAAAAAGCATCGGCCTTCGGCCTCGTACTTTTTCACAGATAAGAATGTAGAGTTCCTCTCGCTTTATTATATACTTAATGAAATGCGTTTCAGTTCCTTGCTTGTATCGAGCACTTTCGTATACGACGGGATGAAAAATTGCTGGCCCGATTTTTTTCTTATTTTTCTTAAAGCCCAAATGAAAAAATGTACTTATTTTGTTTAACAGTCTCACGTGTCATACAGTGGAAGAACATGTCCTTTGTTTGATACGTTATATAATTTATTATTGATTATAATTATAACGTATACGCCCCTTCCTTCCAACCCAAAGTCGAATTCAGTTTCATAACTATTATGTAAAAACTTATTCAGAATATTGTTGTTGTATTGTTGTCCACAGAATGGCATTAACCCTTTCGACCAAAACTAGGAACACTAAACTAGGACATAATGTTTGTTGTAGGTGTAGCTCACCATCACAGCAAACACAAAACATTTGTTTTGTATAACATTTGTACAATGTTGGACCACAAATTTGAAAATATGACATGCTTGAAGCTGCAATTAGCGACATCAAATTCAGCTACAAATATGAAACATAATCGAGGTGCTGCTATTTTGAGAAAATATGAACACACAAATCTTTCCCATCCACACATGGTTACTTTGCACTTGAGCTTTCCACCCGAAATTGAGCCCAACGAGCGCAAAATGATATCTGCACCATTTACTGTTCTTTAACCCTAAAAATAAAATATATAATATGTGATAATAAACATAGATATTAGCAATTATCAACGGTGCCGATGAATTGTTTATAATTATTTTTGATTCATTGAAAGCTGGAATTGCTGGCGCATTTTTCAGCTGAAAATGACGAAAACTATTATATTTTTTGTTAAATAATCGTCCACCAAAATGAATTATTTGAATAACCAATCATCTGTCACAAAACGTTTGATCAGTTTTAGTGGCATTTTGAAACGTATTTCGTTAATATAATCACACAAAAACGTAAATTATTGAACCACTAGGACAGTAAGTTGATGATTTTAATGTGCTGTTTTTTAATGAAAGCTCTACCGTATCCATGGCAACCTTTACATTAAATCACACTAATAAGAATTCTTTTTGTCCTGTTACATCACGCCAGAAGCCAGCTGCGTGATGTGAGAGTGGATTGTCATGTACTGTATAATTGAGTTTTCTTTTACTAAATATAGTGTATCATCAAAAAATACTACCAACATTACCACTGTGTTCAACGTAGAATAAATACTAGAGCGAAAAGAATATAGCTAATTACATTATGATTGACATATATAAATATGTGTGCCCCATATCTTGGTTAAAACAATTATATGAGCCGATAAAGTACCAGGGTGGCGGCAGAAGAGATCCGCATACAAAAACACACACTTTGGACTAGTTGATGACGTCATTGGGCTAGAAATGTATTTTTAGTTATGATCCAATTCAGATCACATTCAGTCTAAAATAACAAATTTCGACCAAGCTTTTTTAAATAATAGAACGTAGGAATCATTCTAGCACTGGTGTAAATATATAATTTTGTAACCCACATAATATCCCCTGGCATTTCCAGAATCACCGCCCTTTTGTTAAAGACGAGTATAGGGTGGTCCAATATAAACACATTCTTCAAAATGAAAGCTGTAACTGTGCTGCTATCATACATCAATGGAAAGGGGAGATAATGTATTTTTAAAAAATATTTGTAAAAATTTGACCCATAAAATGGTACGAGTGACTATTTTTCTGGCTCGTGGACTATGATGGTGGATGTAACATTTAAAAACCTCATTCTACTTGTGGAAGCCGTGTGATCGATCACATGTAATATCATGAAAATTTGTATGTAATGGTATACATTTAAAATATCAAAACTAGAGACTTGATTTTGTGGTCCATACCCATACGTTTATAGCTAAAATATCCAGCAATGTATAACGACAGTAGATTATCTGGTGCTGCTATAACCCCCAATGCTGAGCCCATTATCGAACACTATCATCCCATGATACATGGTTGATTGAATAATCCTCACTATTGAACTATTGTCGAAAATGATTATAATAACAGCATATTAACTTTATCTACTAATTAGCCAGGTCCTGAATAAAAATGACAAATCTAACATCCATAAAGGTATTTAGCTGAGTAACATTATACGCTGGGGCATAATAACTTTATTTTGCTTTTGTCATTTTCCCTGTATTGCATTAATCAACTTCTTAAGATAAACTACACTGATATGGAATATGCATGATAAATAAACCGGGAATGACACAGCACAACGTGTAAAACGTATTCCTATAACGTTATAGTGCTAATGACACATAGGCTTGCATGTACATGTAGCTCACCCCAGTCTCTGTCTGTCCTTGCAAACAAGAACAAAACATTTGATTTTAATTAGCCGTTGTTATCCACTTGAGTTCGTGGGTTGCGGTAGCGAGATACAAGTAGGTAAATGTTTGAAATGCGTAACAGTTTTACGTTTACAAAATATGCGATGAAAAGAAACAAAAAATTGTCATCACTCACTGCAAATTATAAAAATCAAAGATGAAAAATCCCCGGAGATCTAGTAAAGTAAAATATGTCGTCACCTACAGCTGTTGTATAACAGTTATCCTGAAACTGCTGCAGACACGATGATCAGTAAGGTGATTATTGTAACAGCATCCCATATGAATTTGTTGTCACTCTGTTTTAAACACTCCCTGGTTGTGGGTTGTGATGTCCGAAGTTAATCCCCATCAAATCGGACACTTCCTCTTCCCGTCTGATGCCTTATATCCATGCTGGCCACGTCTGCCCCTCAGGCTCACTGATTGGCCCGCTTATCCACGTGACTTCCGCCCACAGAGGCCCCCGGGAAGCACAGCGTGGGAAGGGGTGGGTGAGCTGCCGGCGGAAGGCTAGAGGGATGATTTAGGCAGCAGAGGTGGGCAATGAGTGTCCACATTGCACAGGACCATTCAAAACAAGCAATGACAGATGGAGAACCAAGCGTCAGCTAGAGGCTGTTAGGACCACCTCCCAACAAGCACTGAGTCGATGTTATTTAAATGTCGGGACATCACATATGACGTCTACTGGGTTGTTGATGTGTGCCTAGCAAACACGAGACATTGAACCAATGTTGGTTCAATGCTGGACCGCCGTCTACGACGTCAGCCCAACTTTGAACCAACATTGGTCTAATGTCCCATGTTAGCTGGTGTGTTCCTTTCTAGCAGATGTGAGGAATGACTTGCGGATGATTGGCTAGCGGGATGATGACGTGGTTCGATACATCTCTGACAGTCTCCATGTCTGTTTACCTGCTATTCAGCTAAAATTATACATGAAAGGTCTGTAAAAAGTTAGTCAAGGAGGATTGACGTGTACCTTAGTTGTCTGAATGGGCCTTTGACCATGGACATTGTGATTGCCTGATTGACACAGTCTGCCTGGCTGGTTGCTTTACTGACTGACTGTCTGGTTGTGTTCCTGTCTGTTTGTATGTCTGTCTGTCTGGCCGGTCGGCTGTCTAATAGTGTTACTGCATGTATGGCTGTCTGCCTGGTTGGTTGCTTTACTGGCTGCATGTCTGGTTGTGTATCTGTCTGTCTATCTGCCTGGCTGGCTGCCTGATTGTGTACGTGTCTGTCTGTCTGCCAGGCTGGTTGCTTTACTGGCTGGTTGTCCGGTTGTGTACCTGCCTGTCTGCTTGTCTGTCTGCCTGGCTGGTTATGTTACTGGCTGGCTGCTTGGTCGTGTACCCGCCTGTCTGTATGTACTATGTCTGCCTGGCTGGTTACGTTACTGGCTGTCTGTACCTGCATGTCTGTCTGCCTAGCTTACGTTACTGGCTGGCTGCCTGACTGGCTGATTGCTTTACTGGCTGGTTGTCCGGTTGTGTACCTGTCTGTCTGTATGTCTGTCTGCCTGGCTGGTTATGTTATTGACTGGCTGTCTGGTCGTGTACCCGCCTGGCAGCATGTCTGTCTGCCTAGCTTACGTTACTGGCTGGCTGCCTGGCTGGCTGATTGCTTTACTGGCGGTCTGTCTGGTTGTGTACCTGTATGTCTGTCTTTCTGCCTGGCTGGTTGCTTTACTGGCTGCCTGTCTGGTTGTGTACCTGCCTGTCTGCATGTCTGTCTGGTTGTTTACCTGTCTGGCTGTCTGCCTGGCTGGTTGCTTTTCTGGCTAGCTGTATGGTTATGTACCTGCTTGTCTGCATGTCTGTCTGCCTGGCCCGATTTCTTACTGCCTGGCAGTCTGGTTATGTACCTGCCTGTCTGCATGTTTTTTTACCGGGCCGGTTGCTTTACTGGCTGGCTGTCTGATTGTGTACTCGCCTATCTGCATGTCTGTCTGTTTGGCTGGCTAGCTGTCTGATTGTGTACCCGCCTGTCTGTATGTCTGTCTGCCTGGCTGGTTGCTTTACTGGCTAGCTTTCTGGTTGTGCACTTGCCTGTCTGCATGTATGTCTGTCTGACTGGTTGTATTACTGGCTAGCTATGTACTCGCCTTTCTGCATGTATGTCCACCTGACTGACTGACTGACTGACTGACTGACTGACTGACTGACTGACTGACTGACTGACTGACTGACTGACTGACTGACTGACTGACTGACTGACTGACTGACTGACTGACTGACTGACTGACTGACTGACTGGTTGGTTGGCTAGTTAGTTTTGCTAACTGGCTGACTTACTGGCAGATTGCTTGGCCGGCCGGCCTCGACTGGCTAACTGGTTGGCTGTCTGGCTGGCTTGCTGACTGGCTAACTGGCTGGCAATAGGGGAATCAAGAAGATAAATGACAAGGTCTTGCAAGCCGCCTTGTTCAGATCTCCTCATTTGAATCAATCCATATAATCGACAGTGTTTCTATCCTGTCTGACTTAGAGAGTGATCAATAATACAACGCAGTCCCAAATGTGTCACTTTATCAGAACAAGGCTATAAATATGGCCAATACTGATCTTCTAACTAACAATGTTATAATTCGCGAGGGATAAAAATCATCGCGAGAGATAAACATCAACTACATATTTGCAAAAAATGAATTTAACAACATTATTCATTCTTGCTAATGGTCTATGATTAAAATAGCATCGACTTTTCGCTAGAAAGTTAAAGCAAAACGAAAACATCGTCTAGCTTAATTGACTATCAACCTGACACCGTCTTTCATTGAGAAGGAAATTGAAAATAATTTGCTTATATGTAGCGGAGAAGGAAGTTGTCATTAGCCACAAGAGTCGTGCATTTGGTGATCCTTTTTTTAATTTGGCATGGTGTTAGGGCAGATCATCAGGTTTTCAAAAACTACTGGCTGCAAGTGGTCGCGTGGCTCGCACATGCATAATTCAAAATGGCCCCCGATCAAAAAAATACCCCATAACCCACATAACATAACTTCTACTGTATACATATTGAAGTTTAATGCCACCTTTCTAATGCTTTTTTCAGTATGAATAATGCATTTCTGTTATGTATTCTAGCCTAAAAGTTATATAAATTAATTTTGTGTATGGTTTCCTAATAAATAATGTGATATTCATCTGTAAAATTATATTCGGTTATTTCAAATTTGTAACTATTCGATATAACAGAACACATACATAACAATGTGGTTTAATTGTACCCAAGACTGATATATTGTCTGTAATTGTCTGTTCAATCAAATTAATCATTCATTATTATTGCAGCAACCTTTTTTATATTTATACAGCGGTTTACATCTCGATCCACCATTAAAACAGTTGCAGTTCGCCTTATGCAACTAAAATGCAGTATACGTGCACATGCAGCACTAGCACCTCCCAATTATGTCCAATATGGGACCCATATCTTAAAGCGACCGATCAATTCACAGCTATCTTTGCAAGATCTGGCAGACACAGTTGTTTGTCCAATGTTTGATGCCAGGCAAAAGGCGGAACAGGTATATTAGCTCGTTTCACATGTTGGTATAAAGCCACTTTTGAGTGTGGAATGCATTCTAGATATTTGAGATTATGAACAAACCTGTGATTTTGTGCTGCTTTTACAGTAACACCAGAACAGTTTTCAGTGTGCATGCGTTGCATGTGGAGAAAATTTTCAGTCATTTCAGTTAAGCTGATCATCGTTCCAGTTACCCCAGAAAAGTTCATCCAAGCATTCCATAGTGACATTATCCTAATACCCAGCATATTAGACCTCACGCCACATCCAGTAAAGACGTGAAAGAATGGCAGAGTATTCTGCAGATCAGGTCCTAGCTGCAAAGATATGCTATGCTATGGACTGGGATATCTGTACATGCCATGACAGAATGACGCAAATGTTGTTTCATACGGCTGTATGCCTCCTCTTGGTCAGACGGAGTGATGTCAGATAGGTTGACTGTTTTGCTGGACAGCACAAGTTCCCCCTTTGTAGTAAATAGATAAATGGATGCTGCTTTCACGAGTTTATCAGAAATAAATTTAAAAAAATCGTTCTGCTTAACTTTTCGAAATGTATGCAAATCTTTCCTTTTGTGGAGGGCGGGGGCCCTAGGGTAGTGGTTAGCACCGCTGCCTTTCACGCCAGAGTCCGGGGTTCGGTTCCCGGTCTCGGCGGTTTGAAAGAAACAAAATTCTTTCTTCCCCATCCACGTGTGAAAGTTAGTATTGTGGGGAGCCTCCGTGACCGAGAGGTAGCGTGCTCGGCCTCAGACCGCCAGGGCTCGAATTTCGAATCCTGTGTCTGGAGGACAGTGTCATCTCAATCATCTCACCATCCTCAGGAGGTTCTCCTGGCCCAGTTTAGCCTATATGTGCACAAAAGGTGGCCTAAAGCCCGATTCATTTCAATTTCCTTTTGTGGATGATGAGATCTTTTTCGAGCAGCTAATTCACCAAGACGTTTCTCTCTGGTTTAGTTTTTTAGGCTGGGTACCCCTGGTAACCACCCAATAATTTGGTATTTATTATCAGCTCGTAGCTTGCCTTTATTGGATAAAGAAGGTGATCTCTTGAATTTTGCTGGTAGGAGAAAAGTGTAGAGCTTTGCCTTGGAAATGACATCAGAGCGTGGTGTGGTACAGTCCTCAATGCGCTGTTTACCAAATGTTGAAGACATAGCTTTTCCAACTGTTGGCAAATCTAGAAGATACATGTATTTGCTAACCTCGGGGTCCATATAATTATATATTCACCAACTGATTGCCTGTTTCTGCATACGGATTGATGATAATGTCTTGATCCACAAGCTACCGGAGACATTGCAGCTGCTTGAAAATCTTTGTTGTGCAGAGACACAGCTTTTTGGATGTTCACTATTGTCTGATTGTGTTGGTTTGATGATGCTATTGAACTCTCCAATAGCACGGGAAACTTGTCTTCGACAACTCAATCACAGCTTTATCTTCAGCATGGACGCAAGTACCTTTGGGGTTTAAAACTGTCTTCTTTTAGATAATTGACATCTTAGGGACTGGCATCTCATCTAGACGCCATTACATAACATAATTTGAGAATAACTAAGAAAGCTACGTATCACGTAAGCATGTCATTGAAAGAAACATACATTTTCGGAACATAAAACAACAGCGATGTGATCGTTTGATCTTCAAACTTGATTTGGAAGCCGAATAAATTAAAAAAAAAATCCGAAAAGTGGCATTATACTTGAATATCGATCAGTAGAAGCCGAGTTATGGGGTCTTATTTCTATTAGCGTCTATTTTGAATTTCACATCTACGGACCGCCAGGAGCAAGCACCAACTTGTAGCCAGTGGCTTTTGACGACAGCATGGTCTATCCTATCAGCATGACAAATTTCAAAGAGTATCACCAAGTGCACGATTCTGACATGTTCTTCCCCCGCCAGCCTTTATTTTAAATTTAATTCACTATCCCCCCGGCGTCTAAATAGTTCCAAAGCATGTGAGGGTTCACTGTTAAAGGAACATACATTGCTAACATCATTTTAAGCTAGAAGACAAGTGTCACTCATTACTAATAGTTAGCAGCTCCTAAAACGTGTTTTCGGCGCTTAATAGAGATTATAGGACCCTTTATTTCTACATGGTGTAAACAAACTATTAGCATAAAACATGACAAGTCCAGCCCATACGTTTAACCTGACATCCAATAGAATGATCATGCATCATACTAATTAGATGGTAGTGGTTAGCACCGCTGCCTTTCACGTCAGAGTTCGGGGTTCGGTTCCCAGTCTCGGCGGTTTAAAAGAAGCAAAAATGTTTCTTCCCCATCCACGTGTAAAAGTCAGTATTGTGGGGATCCTCCGTGACAGTAACCGATCACTACTTGTGTGTGTCCTCGAATGAATAGTAACTGGTCACTACATGTGTGTGTCCTCGCATATATATAGTAACTGATCACTACATGTGTGTCCTAGAATATATAGTAACTGATCACTACATGTGTGTGTCCTCGAATATATAGTACCTGTTCACTGCATGTGTGTCCTCGAATATATAGTAGCTGATCACTACATGTGTGTGTCCTCGAATACATAGTAACTGGTCACTACATGTGTGTCCTCGAATTATAAGAACTTATTACTACATGTGTGTCCTCGAATATATAGTAACTGGTCACTACATGTGTGTGTCCTCGCATATATATAGTAACTGATCACTACATGTGTGTCCTAGAATATATAGTAACTGATCACTACATGTGTGTGTCCTCGAATATATAGTACCTGTTCACTGCATGTGTGTCCTCGAATATATAGTAGCTGATCACTACATGTGTGTGTCCTCGAATACATAGTAACTGGTCACTACATGTGTGTCCTCGAATTATAAGAACTTATCACTACATGTGTGTGTCCTCGAATATATAGTAACTGGTCACTACATGTGTGTCCTCGAATTATAAAAACTTATTACTACATGTGTGTCCTCGAATATATAGTAACTGATCACTACATGTGTGTCCTCGAATATATAGTAACTGATCACTACATGTGTGTGTCCTCGAATTATAAGAACTTATTACTACATGTGTGTCCTCGAATATATAGTAACTGGTTACTACATGTGTGTCCTCGACTGTATAGTATCTGATCACCACATGTGTGTTCTGGAAACTCGTGTGTCCTCAAATATATATTATACACTCCCTACATGTGTATATCCTCTAATATATAGTAACCATTCCCTAATGAGCACTGCAGCTGCTGCTGGGCGCAACGCAGCAGATGTTGGGAGAACCCCAGCAACTGTTGGGAGCACTGCAGCAGCTCATGGAAGCACTGCAGCTGTTACTGGGAGCACCGCAGCAACTCCGGGTAGCACCGCAGGGAGTACCCGTATCAGCTTGTATAAGCACCGCCTCAGCAGCTTATGAGAGGACTGCAGCAGCTTATGAGAGGACCGCTGCAGCCACTGGGAGCACCAGAGCATCTTATTGAAGAACTGTGGCAGCTTATGTAAGCACCGCAGCAGCTAATAAGAGCACCGCATCAGCTGCTGGGAGGCCCACAGCAAGCAATAGGAGCACAGCAGCAGCTGCAGTTGATCGTGGGAGCACCATAGCAGTTGTAGCAGCTGTTGGGAGTACAACAGCAGCTAATGGGAGCACCGCAGTATCTGTTGAAAGCATTTTGTTGGAGAACCGCAGCAGCTATTTATCTATATTTACATATAGTTGACACATAGGCCCCTACTGCAATATATTTTCAAAACTGCTTCATTATGGCCTGGAGTATAGATAGTGATGTGTAAAAAACAGTGTCAACTCCTGTGCATAACGTCCCATATATTTTTTTTCATTTATTTTATTATTATACTGACATATACATCATATAATTTTGTAAGTACAACATAAAAATAGAGTTAGCCGTACCGAACCCATAAGGGCTTACTAGTATAAGTCAGTTTAAACTAGTTATCTATAAAACTAAATAGTGTGAGCGATATACCGGCCACACAGCAGAAACGAGAAACCAACCCAGCGCCAGCCAAGGGCTGCCCCACAATCTACGACACTGGTCTAGCAATTCAATTCAATTCAGTTTGTTTATTTATGCTTGAAACATACATACATGCAAATAATTATACAAATGCAAACGAGACCTGCAAAAGGCTTATGATAAGCCGCTTCCATGCAGGCCACACTTCATGTTATGATGGTAGATTACTGGTTGTAAAAGTAAAGACATGTTAATGAAATATGCAGGTAAAGTGTTATTTATCAGGTCAAAACAAAACGTTAACAGTTGAAGCTTAAACATACCATCAATTTTAAGCACATTTAGCTACTTAAAGAGGGGCTCGCTGTGAGAGAGGTAACCACTCGAACATATAATTCGCATGGCTTTCTTCTGTAATTTTAAAATTCTTTCCTGGTTGAAACCCCAGCACTTGAGACCATAAAGTATATGTGGTTTAATCAGCCCATTATATATGGTTAAAAGAATTTCAGAAGGAGCCATGTGTTTAAGCCGGTACATAATTCCTATAATATTTAAAATTTCAGAAGCTGTTTTGTTTATGTGTGAATCCCTTTTTAAATGCTTGTGTATTGCTAACCCTAAAAAATTAAATTCATCAGCAAATTCCATTTTGATATTTTCAATCTCTATATTTGGTATATTCACTTGTTTTTGAGGCATATGAAATACCATAAATTTGATTTTTTTTATGTTGATTGATAATTTGTTCAACTTTAACCAGTCTGCAACTTTTGTCAATTCTAAATTTAAATTTTTAGAAATATAATTACCAAAAACATCTAATGTGGAGTATAGAGTAGTATCATCAGCATAAATAACCATCTTAAACAGTTTACTGGCGTTGCATAAATCATTAATATATCTGATAAATAGAAAAAGGCCCAATATAGACCCTTGAGGCACACCAGTGGATGTACGATGCATATCAGAATTAGTTTTATCATAAGAAACATATTGGGTTCTATTTTGTAAATAGTCTTGAAAAAGTTTTAACTCTACTGACTTTATACCATAATAATTTAATTTCTGAAGTAAAATAACGTGATCAAGAGTGTCGAATGCCTTTGAGAGATCTAAGAAAATGGATATCGGTATTTTGCCTTTATCAAGATCTTGAGTGATTATATCAATTAGTTCAATCGATGCTAACTCAGTAGAATGACCAGCCCTGAAACCATACTGACTGTCATATAAAAGTTTATGTCCATTTAAATATGTACTCAATTGTTTGAAAATTAGTTTCTCCAAAATTTTAGATATTGAGGGAAGGAGTGAGATTCGACGGTAGTTTGATATATCGTTCAAAGACCCTTTGTTATGAATAGGTATTACTTTAGCTATCTTTAGTTTTTCTGGGAATATACCGGTATTTAGAGACTGATTAAAAATACATGTGAGAGCTTGTATTATTTCTGTTTTAATTGCCTTTATTAATCTCATAGAAATATCATCAAAACCTGTACTAGATTTATTTGGTGGATCATTAATTATTCTAAGTATCGAAATGTCGTCTATTTGTTTAAATTGAAATGTACAGCTATTCGTGCCAGTTAGAAAATCTTTAACGTTAATGTTTTTGAGCATTTTTATGTTTTTGGCGAGGCTAGGTCCAATGTCGGTGAAATATTTACAATTTATTAGCTATGATGTTTGAATCGGTGATTTCTTCCCCATTGATCGTAAAATGGTTAGGAAAGTCTCTTTTCACTTTAGATTGTTGTAATAAATCCTTTATATTAGTCCATGTATTTTTAATATTATAATTATATTTTTCAAATAATGAGTAGTAGTAGTTTCGCTTTGCCATCCGAATGTTTGATTTTAATATTTTGTTATACGTATTTAAGTTAATTTTGATTCTATCGCATGCATCTGTATTTGCAGGTGTTGTTCTGTATTGCTTATATAATTTATCTCGATAAGAAATCGATTTTACAATACCTTGAGTTATCCATTGTAATTTTTTATTGCGGCGTTTTTTAAATTTGACAATTTTAGGGGCCATATGTTGTTTAGTGGCTGATTTTAAAATATTGTGAATTATGTCACTTAGCACTCACCCGGCACATACATGGGACAGTGAAAATTAACACCAGCTATGTTTCCATGGTGCTCTAATTGGAAATTGGGTATATCTGGGGTACAGTATCCTTGGATATTTTCATTGTCATAAAATATATTGTACACCCATTGTTTAAGGGGGGGGGGGGTATGTTATCAAAATACTTTCAGCATAATAACATAAAGCACAGGAACCTGGAATAAAAATGCAGAAGCAGATTTTTTCGGAAATGATGAATGGGAATCTATCCAACCGAGTGCCGTAACGTCCCGAAAAATACCCTTTGTGACTGTTTTAAACTTCAAGATGGCGGCTATCACGGTAACGTCATCTTTCAAAATTAATAAGTTTTGCATTAGCAAAGTCGGTTTTTTGCATTTAATCCAAGTTTTGTGTACGAGAAATCTATCCCTATCATGATGAATGATATTAGTCCCTTCTTTATTACCACAAATCCAAGATGGCCGCGACACAGCTCAGGCATGTATAGCGATCAATCAGCAAATGAATAATAATGCCAAGGCTCCCAGGTTGTTGAGCATAAAATAGGTTTTGTCTCATTTTCAAGTCCATGGAATCTAGTTAGATAACTAAGACTTTTAATAATATGTCCACATCAACTTAAATCAAATATCCCGTCATGTTGGTTAACCCTTCTATTGTCGGCTTGACAAGGTTAAATGATAGGATTATTATTTCAAATCATGACATAGATATCAAACTTGGCACACACTAGGTATAAAATGTTTCTTAGTGTTGGCCACAAACATAAGCATACAGAGGAGAAATCAGCCATTTTCCAAGATGGCCGCCATTTAGCCACGATCAACAATCAAATCTATATAATTTTCTATCAAATGGAATCATTGTCATGGTTTGGTGGACATACTATTATATGGGTTTTGTGTAGTAACAAGCATGTAATTGTGGGCCTCTAAAGTGACTGTAATCGCTTCGGACGGGGTCATTTCGTTATTACGACAGGTCCATATTCCGACAGGTCCATATTCCGACAGGTCCATATTCCGACAGATCCATATTCCGACAGGTCCTTGAGGTAATGAGAAATAACCACTTTATATTATATCTACACAGAGACTCCACTTCAACGAAACTAACACGGGATAGGGGCTTATATTATACTAATTATTATTTTCTAACGAGATTCATGATGCAACGTTTAACTTGAAACGCAATCCGTAGAAACATGTGTAGGCAACATGTGAGTATAGCTAGCAAAACCGTTTATAATGATATCGTCCTTTAACCACGTTAACCAGCCACATTTTCTCCCGACAAAACAAAAAAATATTCTGCATTAATCAAAAATATTTCTTAACTAACAGAAAATAACACAAGTAAACGTAGGCCTATTAATTAATTGCTAAATTGTAGCCTACCAGCAATATGTATTTTGGATGACATTACGACAGTAGGGAGGTCGCTCAATGAGATTTTGTTCAATTTAGCAGTTGGTAAATGTATGATTTTTCGATCTGGAAATTTCTAAACAGTCATGGAAAAAATAGGACAGCAGGCTGCCTACATGGGTACTAATCGACGGGTTAATCCCAGAGCAAATGACAGTTGATTGAAATAGATTACCCAGCGAAGCGAGGGTGATTGTTTTCAGAAAGTGTGATTAAATTATTATTTATCTCCACATACTTTCGGAGAGGAGTTTTTTCAAAAAGTGTGATTGAATTATTTGTTTAAACACAATTTGGGAAGTGATTATTTATTTCCATGCAGTCCACATAATATTTTTTATTTCAGCCTTTCAAACGGAGGAATAATTTATTTCCAAAATAACCCCAGTCCCCTTCTGCATATTGAATGGTCGTCCCCATATAGCCTAATATCAATATAGCCTAATATCAATATATTGTATTTTCACAAGACTTTATTGCATTGTATCAATACTCTGTTACACGGGTTATCAAGACAGTCTCCCGCTGTAAGGAGGGACATTAGTATAAAAAGTAGAAAATGAGACAAAGAAAGCTATGATATTAAGAGTCAATATCTTAGTTGTCAAACAATGAGAGTTCCCTCAATAGGGCTGATAAGGGATTCACCCTTAGATATCGGGGGGGGGGGGGCTAGAGTTTTTGTTGCTTGCAAACTTTTTTTTTTACCTTCGAGAGAAAACAATATTTTTTTTGGCGATCAACGTCCGACAATTTTTTTTTTATGTTTCGTCGAAGACATTTTTTGTCGTATGCTTTGCCTATTATGTACGTTACCATTTGGTGTTTTTTCTGGTCAACATATTTTTCATCAATTTCGACAACAAACTATTTTTTTCATTTTTGTTCTTGCCCCCCCCCCCCCTGATATCAAATAGTGCGTCCCTAAAGTCTAGCTTACTACACAAAATGGCTTCCAGTTGCGGGCAGATGTGTTCAGATGTCAAATAAAGCACTGATTGTAAAATGATTAGGCCTATAGCAGGTCTTGTTTTTAAACTTGGATGTATTTCCATTTATTTTAAGCTGACATTTGCGTCACCAAAGCCATGTCAAAGAGTGATTCAGCACTTAGAATAGTTAAACAACATTATTTAGATAGATAGCCCTGTATCATGGGCCCTCTCGTCTTCATCGCTATTCATCACAACAGTAACTGTTAATCCTCTCTTTCGCTAATATTTTTATGTTGGAATAACGACCTGTCGGAATACAGACCTGTCGGACCATTGACCTGTCGGAATATCGACATGTTTTGTCGGAATATTGACCAGTCGGACTAACGACCTGTTGGACTATTGACCTGTCCGAATAAAGACCTGGACCCCTTCCGACGACTTTACATAGCATAATTAACGTCTCACGAAAATCATACCTGCGCAGTTTAAGTAGTAACCACACCTACAGTACATGTGATCAATACATAGATTTCAATAAAATCAAACAAGGGAACGATATATGACAAATGAGAAGATAAATTTACGAAGTATTGCCACGGGTGTGAATGCTAAATAAATGTAATTTTATGTTGAAAAATGTAAGCAAAATGGAAGAAAAAGTTAAAAAAAATGTTTTTCAGAATAATGGCGCAGTCATGTTTAACATAATGAGCACGACATCAAAATGACAAAATAGTGTAGCGATTGAGTGTATCGATGGCTGTCATCTTGGAGTTATGCTCTAGCGACAGTCACTGGCCTCAGAACAAGAAATACTGTCAGAAATAAGTTTTCCATGCGAAATATACGAAAAGAGGTATCAATTACACATCGTTTTCTGTGCTAAAAAAATATATAAAAATCGATTACCAAATGGTACGGGCGGTCATCTTAGATTTATGCATTGGCAGTATCGTAAAGTATAATTATTGTAGGAAATCACTTTTTTATGCGAGCGAAATTCACATAGAAAATGTGTGGGCCTATTACACGTATTTGAGTGAGAGGTATTTTCTAAGATGGCATTGGCGGTCACCTTGGGTTCATATATGAACAAAATAAAAAATATGGTACAAAAAAATGGCAGAAATGAGTTTAGAATGTTAAATAGAATTTGAAAGATGGTATTATATAGTATTACAGAAGTTTCGACCATATTGGTATTTCTGACTGACAAAAAACGAAATGGTCGCCAAAAGGGCAATACAAATTAGAAAAATATCATTTCGCAAGTTAGAGATCATGATGAAGCAGAGTATGTGGTCCAATTGCTTTTACTCCTCAGAAAACACCTTTCGAAATCAGAAATCGTACTAATAGGCCTAACAACCTGACTACGTGGGACTGTGAAATATACTGTTCAACTTAGCGGGGCCCGGGGGAAGTAATCCGAGCCTGACCTAACTATCTTATTGGTTTAATTCTAAATATGTTGTTGAAGGTGAATTTTTCAGATCACCGGTCCAATCATAACGGCTTAAAACTGTTCAGTATAACTAATTGGTGTGCACCACATCGTTTCCTTAGATATGAAAAGATGTATCTTCTACTTTACACAGTGACAGATAACCCTTTCATATCCAAGGGGACGAAATGATTTGGCGCGCACCAAATAATTGATTGGTGCATACTAAATAATTGATTGCTGCACACCAAATGATTTGGTGCGCAACAAATAATTGATTGGTGCATACCAAATAACTGATTGCTGCACACCAAATGATTTGGTGCGCAACAAATAAGTCAAATAATTAATTGGTGCGCATCAAGTGATTCAAATAATTAATTGGTGCGCAACAAATCATTGGTGCGCACCAAGTAAGTTAATAAACGAGATACTCTACTATCTAACCAACAGAATGTTAAGATAGGTTAACGCATGAGGCATGCGATACTATAGCCACCAGAATGTTAACATGTGAGTCTTAAGCTATTATAGACCCTAGAGGGTTACCACATGAGACGTGCTGTACTCCATCAAAATGTTAACATAAACGACACGCGATAGTTTAGCACTCAGAGAGTTAGTACATTAGACATGTGATACCAATATCAGGATAATATATATGAGACAAAGGGATAGCTTAACCCCAGGCGGCAAATACATAAGGCATGTTTTATTCTAGATCCCAGAGGGTTAACACATGGGGCATGTCGTCACCCTGATATTATACTGTCGTATCTAACATTTTTTTCAAAAGTGCTTTTATGTTTGATTAGAAGGTATTAGGGGCATACGCATCTTGTATTAAATTTTTGTATTTCACTTACGGATATAAGTAGGTCAAATCACACTAATACATAGTCGTATCTGCAAGGGATTTGCTAATCTTTAAAAAAGTAAAATATTATAGAGTCGTATGCGCACATACAACAAAATTTGAAAAAATATAAATCTTATAGTGTTGTATCTGGTAGATACGTCAGTATAGGGCAATTTTACACTAACACTGTTTAAAACCAGCTATGATAATATTACTATAATAAAACTGCAATAAAATGAATCAGTAGCTCTCTTAACATTCTTATGTTGTTGTTTAATGAAGTTGATGTATGTGGTAGATACGACTCTATAATTGCAATGTTTTGTTTATAATTTGTTGTACCTACAATAATCATGCCAAATTAGACTAGTCAAGTGTTCACAGGACAGTCATATTAATTTGACTTCAGTTTCAAAATAACCACAAAACACAAATAATATAGATTCTCAGACGATCGAAGGCCGTTTTGTATAGTCAGCTATTATTTTGCTTAAAAATTGATGCAACCTCACTTGACTCACTTATTCTGTTATTAAATGAGACAAAACAAATATTACGGTGATATATACTTAGCTAAATCATGAGGCACTGAACGTGCGTGTGCACTGAAAATTGTATAATGTGTTGTTGTATCTTGTTTGCTGAATCTCTTTTGGTCTTCTGATCTTTTTCTTCACTAGTAACACCCTATTCTGCATGATTTAACCCTACAAGCCTTACTTTAAATGACAACTGCAACAACTTCAACAGCTGTAGACCTCGCTTGTCAAATTGAACATTTTATTTCATCAAACATAGGGAAATTAATATAAAAAGAAGACATTCGAAGGAGGGGGGGGGGCAGAAACGCACAAACTCTGTACTATAATACAATAAGCTTCTTCCTTCGTTGTACGCTCACCCTCTCAGAATCGCTATTTCCCGCCACTCAATATATACCTTCCACACAGCATATGTCTATTTAATCTAAGAACGTCCTCTGATTTATTTTGTGTGTCATATTTTGGCTTTTATATATTAGATAATGGGTGAAGCAGTCGACAGTATGCAAAATAAAGAACGAGGGCGCAGCCCGTGGTCTATATTTGTCATAATGTCAAACTGCAGAACTCATTATCGGATATAGTCACTCTCTCCACGATTCTTAGAAATCCCCTCTACCAACACCCCACCTGGTCTATATTTGTCATAATGTCAAACTGCAGCACTCATTATCGGATATAGTCACTCTCCCCACGATTCTAAGAAACCCCCTCTACCAACACCCCACCCATTTACGGCTGGTGTCTGGCGCCACTAAGACAGTAGACAATAAACAATAGACACTTTTTTCATACTATTTTAGAAAACAAGTTAAATAAATGATATCAACGCTGTTTCAAACTTGGCCAATAACATAAACGTTGACCCATACTTGAAACAACATTGTTCCAAAGTAAAATTGATGTTTCATAATCATGACACACCACAATCAAAATACGCAGTACGGGGTCTTTTACAATATACAGCGTCTCAAAGCTGGACATGTTGCTCTCCCTAGCACTTGTCGTTGCAGAAAATAAGAACGAAATGAAGAATATTTCTCAATTACCATCATTTATATACCCGGGTGACAGCGAATTTATTTCTGAGGAGACTCTCAAGTTTTGAAAAAAAATATAAGAAATACTGTTTTTTTTTCCTTTTTAAGAATTTAATTATTATATAATGGATGAGCATATGCTTTTATTTTAAATTTCCACATTTAGACCCACAATAACAGCCCCTGACACGTATAAATTTAATTACAGTTGGGTGTCAGAAAATGGGCAGTGAAATTGTTCCAGAAATGTCTACTGAAATAATTTTCAAATGCATTTAAAGGAAGGATAACCAATATAAAAAGAAAAATGATATCTGGTATAAGTGATTATTATCTTTAAGCAAATATTTGCAACCCAAAATACTGCGCTATATATTAAGGTACCTAGGGTACCGAAGAAATATGCCCTAATCATGTAAGCAACAAAACATAGCTTAACAATTTTACGTAGATCTAAGCGAAGATTATAAGAATTTAGAAATTATTTTTGAATGTCATGTTTTCAGTCGTTATTTGTAATTCTTCCTTTATAAATTATTGTCCCATTATTAAAAAAATATATTTTTGTCATACTTTTAATAGGTGATTTGCAACAAATACCATATGTTGAGCCAATGTTGTTTTATTGTTGGGCAAGAGTCGCAGACAATAGGCCAACATTAAAGCAGCATTGGCTCAACGTATCGTGTTTGTTGGGTCATAACATAAAGATTATTACACATGATATTTTCTGTTTTTACCCAGCAAACAAGATACATTGACCCAATGTTGTTTGAATGTTGGTCCACTGTCTGCGACGTTGGCCCAACATTCAAACAAACTTTATGTCAACGGCTCCTGTAGAGACAATGGGTATACTACGCCGTCACAGACGGAGGCCGCGACATAATGTTTGCCAGTGTTTCTGAGTTGACCTCAGATGCACTCTACATTATTAAAAAATAATCACTGGTAGACGTTTAATAATGCATGATGAAATTTAGTCCACTCGTTTTTCGGCTAGATAATCCCGACTGGAAACAATAGAACAAAGGAGAGGGCAGTGACTATTCAGGGCTCAACGCTATTTTTATGAAATGCTGTGCCCCTGTCTGTTGGATTCGCACCGATCTTAAAATAGTTCAGTGCTTCAGAACACCATGAATTGATAGCAGTAGAGTTGCCTCGTAGCGCCTAAACTCTATCAATCCATCAGTGTGCTTCCACATTATGTTACTCCTAGCTACGTCACTGCCAGTGTTTAATCATACTCACACAGTCAGCGACGTATTTATTTCTACCAAAAATATCTATATCAGATGGAACGCATAATTCTTTACCTTAGATTTAGTTCCTTATACATTGTCAATAGATCTATATTTCTATTTCCCGTGGTCAAAAACCTGCCTGCTTATAGTGAAATCAACATTGTCAAGCTAATTTGTCTGGAGGTGTGGGGGCTCATTTTATAACCTTTTAAAATTATTTTTCATCCAACATTAATTTTAAATTAAGCAATGGTGATCTGATAAATAAAATAATTGCTCGGCAAAAAAACACATTGCGAAACTAAAAGCTAAGCAATATGCTAATGTGGTTGTCGGTTGTTTTGGCTAACAACATGTCATCAACAGCCCTCCGGAACGTTAGCCTATTACATGGGACATGTGATATTCTAGCCATTAGAAGATTAATATCAGAGAATTATGATAGTCTTGCAGCCAGACGAATAATAGACGAGATATGTGATGCTCTAGCGTCCAGATGGTTAATAAATGAGAAGAAATAAAATAATTTGACAAAACATGTGATGGAAGCAGCAGTACCGAGGACTTGAAATACACACTGATATCTGGCACCTGAGTCAGCATCACACACACAAACACACAATATGATTTTTTACTATACAACCGAGGATTTTGATGTTTCATTAGTTTTCACTAGGTGGTAACCTAGTGAACCCAGTGGGAGCATCTACCAATTTTTATGACCTCGGTTGAAACGAGGACGTCCTCGGATGACAACTTGACCTCGGTTAGAAGGTGTGTATTCTCCCACACACACACACACACACACATATATATATACACACACACACACACACACACACACACACACACACACACACACACACACACACGCACGCACGCACGCACGCACGCACGCACGCACGCAAGCACGCACGCACGCACACACACACACACACACACACACACATACACAATCGATTACAAAAACAAACAGTCGAATACAAAAACAAACAAACAAGACGAGAGCAAGTGATATGGCTAGACCGTCACCCTACCCCCCACCCCAACCTAGTGAACCCAGTGGGAGCATCTACCAATTTTTATGACCTCGGTTGAAACGAGGACGTCCTCGGATGACAACTTGACCTCGGTTAGAAGGTGTGTATTCTCCCACACACACACACACACACACACACATATACACACACACACACACACACACACACACACACATACACACACACACACACACACACACACACACACGCACGCACGCACGCACGCACGCACGCACGCACGCAAGCACGCACGCACGCACACACACACACACACACACACACACACACATACACAATCGATTACAAAAACAAACAGTCGAATACAAAAACAAACAAACAAGACGAGAGCAAGTGATATGGCTAGACCGTCACTCTACCCCCCACCCCACCCCAAAAACTGGGACGTTACGCGTATAGATGTATATAATGGGCATGAAAGTAAGATGTATCTTTAAACCATAATAAATTTTAAAAAATCAAATATTTGAAATGGCAGAACATTAATTAAAGACCTAGTGTTAGTTTAACTCTTACTGTCACCTGGTAACTGGTAATAGTTGGGTACAATGATTATCTATTATATTCGGAAAAATATCATAATCTGTGAGTAAACCAACAGAAAAAAATGTTTTGTTTTGTTTGTCAGCCCAGACAATGTACATGTATTGACAGGTAACCGTCCTAATAATAATAATAACTAGAAAAGGAGATCCCAGCCCGCCATTAGTCTGTTTGAGTGCTATAGACAAAATTATGTGTGTTGGTCTTTCCGATGGGCCAGAATCCTAAATGTCCAGGATATAATTAAGGGAAGAACAAAGGATACAAGTTCAAATATATATTCCATGTGTATTCCTTCCACCACCATCGCCGGTGCTGGCCAACATTCATTCAATAGTTGCCTACACTGTACCTCGTACAGAGGATGTGGACCTACCCACCAAATTCTTCTACGAGGCTGGCCCAACATTAATCTATCTCGGGATCTGTTGTATACTTTGCGTAAACACGTGTCATTCAACCAATGCTCTTTCAATGTTGACCCACAGTCTTCGACGCTGGCCCGACATTGTAACAGCATTGGGTGATTGTACCGTGTTTTGTGACTGCTGCATTATGCTGGTGATGCTTTAACATCAGAAACACCAGATAACACGATACATTGGCCCAATGCTGATGTAATTCTGGGCCACCGTCTGCGACGCTTGGCCAACATTATTCCAAACAAAACCCTTTAAGTTCTTAACCACAAGTATACCGTCTACAACGCTGGGCCAACATTATTCTAACTAAAACCCTTTAAGTTCTTAACCACAAATATTATTGTGACTTTTTTTTTCTCTAAATACTTGTTAAAGAAAAAAGTACTTAACCTGAGGACCTGAAACGTTATATTGCACATGCTCACAAGGACTGGTGTACAGAAATGTGAACCGTTTCCCACACACAGTACCCTCTTTCCCCTAAATAGGACACAAACGCAGGCAAAATAAACTTAATATGATACTCACGCCGGTGATTTTGGACAACCTTGAACGATAATACAGCCATAACGGGACACAATTCGATAGTCCAAGGACACGAAGAGAAAATATGGCTTATGTGGATTGGCATAAAACGCCAATCATTCCTCCCTTAGTACCAGGCTGGAGCAGACAGTACCGTACCCATGTGCATTACCCATGCATGCATGCTTTTAATTTTTTCGAAGATGCACTTAATGTTCGAAAATAAGTACATACGCTCACATTCGAACAAAGAGAAAAAATTGTGAAAGTTAAAAACAAAACTCACCATATATAAAGTCAGCTTGTGGAAGTTAACCCTTTAACCGCCAAATTATTCAATCTGAATTTTCACACACTTGAAGTTGTGTCTCGCTAACGCAATCCACAACTTTAAGTGATTGAAAATTATTCAGATTTGACAAAATGGAGGTCAATTTTTTTCAAATATTGCTGGTTAATGTCACATTTTATCTTTAACATATTTAAAATGTGGTACTTAATGTGCTAATAAAAAAAGAAAAACTGAATATAAGCGACACCAGCGGTTAAAGGGTTAATCCTGCTCTAGTATAAGAAGTAGTGGTTTATTGACTACGGTTCGAGGAAAACATAGTATCTCCACGTGATTATCCCGGACAAGTTAGCATGCAAGAGTGGTAAGGCCCCACCATTTAGTCTTTCCGTTTCTATTCCAAAACGATTACATTGGCTTCCTGTCACCTTTCGCATTCATTCTAAAATATGCGCAATAACTTTCCGAGCCCTAAAAGACAACCAACCTGCATATCTGGCTGACTTACTTGTTTGGCCGAAATGCTCAAAATATATACGCTCCACAAATTCAAATCAATTTGTTGTTCCTCGTATAAAGACAAAGACTGGGTCAAGAGCTATCGTTTATATCTGGTCCAACCTTATGGAACGCCCTGCCTGTGCCAATACGTAAAGCCGAAACAAATTTAACATTCAGGAAATTACTTAAATCTCACCTATTTGACTTGGTTTCCCACCCTAGTCCGTCAGCAGCCCTGCTTAATGGCCTCGATTATGAAAAATAATCACGCTTAGGATTTCTGCGCCTCTGAGCTCGGTCCGCTGAGGATATAGGCGCTATAGAAGTTTTATTGATTGATTGATTGATTGATGCACGTAACGCAATGTCCCATTCATTCATTCATTCATTCATTCATTCATTCATTCATTCATTCATTCATTCATTCATTCATTCATTCATTCATTCATTCATTTATTCATTCATTCATTCATTCATTCACTCATTCATTTATTCACTCATTTATCCATTCATTCATTTATTCATTCAATCATCCATTCATTCATCTATTTATTCACTCATCTATTCATTCATGCCTTAATGCCTTCATTCATTCATGCCTTCATTCATTCATGCCTTCATTCATTCATTCATTCATTCATTCATTCATTCATTCATTCATTCATTCATTCATTCATTCATTCATTCATTCATTCATTCATTCATTTATTTTTTCATTTATTCATTCATTCATTCATTCATTCATTCATTCATTCATTCATTCATTCATTCATTCATTCATTCATTCATTCATTCATTCATTCATTTATTCATTCATTCATTCATTCATTCATTCATTCATTCATTCATTCATTCATTCATTCATTCATTCATTTATTCATCCATTCATTCATTCATTCATTCATTCATTCATTCATTCATTTATTCATTTCGATTAAGAGAATCAACTTGATTTAATATATTTTAGAACTAGAAATCACCAACTTATGGTAGAAACTGGTAGTTGGGTCAAACCCTGGTCATTGCCATATGACGAACGATTGTGTAACTTATATCAAAGACAGACAAGATTTAGAAGATGAGTATCATTTAGTATTAATTTGCCCTGTTTATATAGAATTGAGAAAACAATTTATTAAGAAATATTATTTTGTACGTCCTAATATGGAGAAATTTATACAACTGGTTACAACTAATAGCAAAAGTATTTTAAGAAAATTAGCAATGTATCTGCACCATGCCTTCACTTTAAAGAAAACTTTAGCATTGGACTGATGTCGCCTCCATAATACATAACACCCCGCATTGTATGTATATTTACTGTAGCCTAATAGGCACGTTCTAATGCCTTTGGTCTAATAAACTGTTACTGCTACTGTTAATGTTTAGTATTTGGTTTGCCGCAAATACCACACAGTCTGCGTCCACAATCAATGCGATTCATCTACCACTTTCTGTTTTAATATTATTTGACACTTAAAACGCAATATCCAGAGAATAATCTTTGTGGATGTTATGTTGGTTCACTGTTGCGCCGATGTCGTAGACGGTGGGGCAACAATGATCCGACATCGGGTCAACATCTCGTGTCTGCTGGGTCTTCACCGAGATGAGTTATTGGTTAAATTTGAGTGTGAGAAATCGTATCTTTTTATTAAATTCGTTCATTTTTTTAAAACTATTTGTTAAATGGTTATTATCATTATCAAAGTATGTGTGTTAAATGGCTATTAACTGGTTGTGATATTGCGCCAGTATCTGTAGAGCGAATTGATCCCTTTATAGAATTTGCATCCCAGCAAACACAAAACATTTGTATAACATTTATACAATGTTGGTCCAACGGTTTCGACGTAGATCCAGCATTTTATAAATGTCATACACTTGCTTTGTGTTTGCTGGGATCAGCTCCGGGCTGCTAAAACCACTGACTAGCTGGAATCTGTAGGGATATAGATTCCTTGATTATCACTGGTATAGTGTATAGAGAGAACTGATACGAGGAG